>SNVD02006534.1:0-25588 GCA_013180625.2 Boswellia sacra
TAAAGGAATTGTTATCCAATTCTCTAATTGAAGTTGCTTGTATTCTCCCATATTTAATGCTTATGATTGCTTGCTGATTGTATTTGGGTGGCCAACTGAATATAATCTGGATATTGTCTATTGCTAGACTAGAAATCTTGATCCATAATTGTCTTGAATTTCTAATCATTAGTAGCAAAATTTGTGATCAGAGATTGCAATTGGAGAATATAACCTAAGTTAAATAATCCGAGCTTGTGTGTTTATTGCTTAGATCAACCTGTCTTTCTTTTCGTAATGCATCCATTGAATTAAATTTAGAGAGCTTTTTCTAGGTTGTTTATGGATAGAGATTAAATAAAGAGCCTGTTTTATTTAACAACAAAGTAAGGAAAGATTGGGATAACAGAGCTTGTTGTTATCTACGGTTGATAATTTCAATGGTGTAATTGGATGACAATTCTGTGATTAATTTGCAAATCCATATCTGTGGTAGAGAATAATCCCTTAACCAGATTTCTTTCATTGTGTATCTCTCAATTGATTTAACTTTGCATTGTATTATTCTTCATTTGCTTTCGATTTGAGTTTAGTTAATCAATCAACAAAACCCCCCATTTATTCTGTTTTCGCTTTCAAATAACAAATTCAATTAGAATCAATCCTCGTGGGAACGATATCTTACTCATCACTTTATTACTTGTGCGACTAGTATACTTGCTAGTTTCGAACGCATCAAGTTTTTTAGTTTTGTCTTGGAACTTGTAGATGCACTTGAAGTGATAAAACCCATAGGGTGTAAATGGGTATATAAGAAAAAGAGAGGTGTTGATGGGAAGGAAGAGACGTTCAAAGTAAGGTTGGTGGCTAAAGGTTGCACCCAAAAGAAAGGGATCGATTATGACAAGACCTTCTCACTAGTGGCTATGCTTAAATTAATTCAGATTCTCTTATCTATCACTGCTCATTATGATTATGAGATATGGCAAATGGGCATTAAGACAATATTTTTTCAATGAAAATCTTGATGAAAGTACCTATATGATGCGATCAGAGGGTTTCATAGGGAAAGGCCAAGAGCAAAAGGTTTGCAAATTGATAAGATCAATTTATGGTCTTAAACAAGCGTCAAGGTCTTGGAACATAAGGTTTGATCAAATGACAAAACCTATGGTTTTATTCAGAATGTAGATATCTTGCAATACTTTTATAAATCTATCAAGTTGTCTTACAATTCTCCCACTAAATTGAGGCACCATAGAAGGTTGTCTTACAATTCTCCTACTATGTCGAGGCACCGTACGAGGTTGTGTAATTAGATCTTGTGTTTGTTTTGAGATGTTGAACCTCTAAAACTATCATTACTGATTGGATCAGTGTTTGTTTCTTGGACATTTCTTCTAATACTACCTTGCTTTTAGGCTTACAATTTTTCATATAGTCAACTGTGAATAAGGCTTTCACTCTGCCAAAGCATTTGTGACCATAACACTATGTCAAAGCCTCTTTTAAGACTTAAGGGAACACAAACGAGGCATGGGCACGTCTGGAGAATGGGGTCGCCACCCAATTATTTTCATTGGAAATGAATAGCGGGTAATTTGATCCCTTGCATCAAGACCTAAACTACTTTCATCCCTTTAAAAATGGGTTTGAGAGGTTAGGTACGAGCCACTCGCCTCGCCGAAGGATCTAAATCCGGCCTCTACTAGGGTATGCCAAATAAGAATAGCTTATATTGTTATGCAGTCTGCTTAAGTGGTTCCTTTTTTGCACACATTATTCAGTTTTATCTTCTTTAAGACATGTGAAGTATATTCAACTAGTAACGATTATATATTCTTGCAAAGAAAGAGGGAGGAGAATAGAATTACAATTCATTTCATACATAGGGGAATGGGAGTAAGATTACATCATTGTTATTCAACAAGTAAAGTAAATCTACTTCTAAGTACTTCAAAATATCCATTCATTCATAACATATTCATCCAATTCAAATATCCAGTAAAAACAATCAATTTAAGACTCGATCAATAGTGAATTTCTCAACACCACATGTGAGTCTATTAATTTTTGATCAAGCCTCTTCATGGCATCATTCATACATACATTCAATTATTCAAAATGATGGTCCCTCACCATCGATGTGAGTCCACCACCACTTCATGGCAACATACAATTATTTAATCACATTTCTAAACACGGTAATTAATCAAAATAAATCAATCAAGATTATAAACTAGCCATAAACTAAAATCATGGCACTTCTACCTAATTTGATAATTCTATCATGGTAATTCTACCTAAGCATGGCAATTCTAACCTATCCATAGTAAGTGCAATAAATCATGGCAATGCTAGCCTAAACATGACATTTCTAGCCCAATTCAAACAATCAATATCGTAATTCAATCAATAAAGCAATTCAAAACAATCATAAATTTGATTCCTTGTCATGATTCTAATCAAGTGCTCTTAAGCATGATTCTAAGCATTTGTAAAGAAAATGAACTCCTAACATGATTATAAATAAGGAAGGGAAGGCGAACGGACTTACCTTGACATGTTTATCTATCTCGTAAAACAAACAAGGATTAGAACAATTTATAATAATCCTAAACATGTTTCTAAGCATCAAAATAAAATCTAAACATACTTATTCAAAGCATTAACAAAACTAAACATGCTTATTCTAAAGTAAGAAATATAAAAAAGAAAAAAGGAGGAGAATAGAGAATTGCACTCAAGACATACCCTTTCTAGGATTAGAGTAATAGAACACCTAAAAAAATATTAAACTAGAAAAGACTCCTTGAATTCTCAAGTCTGTCTTCAAGAGAGAGAAGAGAAGATGTTAGGTGTGAGTGAAAGTGAGGAGAGGGGGTGTTTATATAGTGAAGGGTTGAAGTTGAAAAAGGAAGCAAAAATCAAATATGGAAGGTTTCAATTGAAATTATCTAAAAATAAAAGGGGTAGTGCCAGCCGACTATGGAAGGACTGTGGGCCGATTGTGGTGGCCCACTAAACCCCTTGATTTTGAATTTTTTCAATGTAGTCCCCCTCAGCCTTTGTCTATTCAATCATGCATAACTCTTTAAGTTCAACTTTGATTTACAATCTATAAAATTATATTGAAAATAGACATTCGTAGCTTCACAACGGTATATGAACCATCATTAGATTCTTTCTAGATTAATTTATGTGATTTTTCAAAGTCATGTGTCAGTTTTTAAAGCTTTTGGTCGGTTTCTTCTCAATTGTCTTCCTTGTGCTTTTAATGGCATTTTGGTAATTTCCTTTACTCATCACTCATCATCGATCCTCAATAATTAATTGTCTAAAACTTGGCCCCTACTTTGGAGAGGATTGTGAGACACAAAAATCGATAAAGTACTCTTACTTTGTCTTTCGTCTTGTCATATTGGCATCTTCGCCTTCATCTGCATTTTGTCAAACTTTTCATCATTTGTTTTCTTCTTCAATTCCTGCAAAGAGATGTGCCCACCCAAAGGCTGGTGTGCCCACTTAAAGGCTAATGTGCATTCTTTTATTGCATAAAATGCACTCTGCTAGTGCGGGCAAATGCATCATTCCAATGCCTAAAATGCACTTTTCTAGTGTAGACAAATCATCATTCTAATGCATGGAATGCATCCTTACAATGCATGGTGTGCACTCTTCTAGTGCGGATGAGTGCATCCTTATGATGCGACAATGAAACACTCTTAGGTGTACCTACTTCCTAGGTATAAAAACACTCTCTAGTGTGCCTATTTTAGGGGCTTCAAACACTCTTAAGCATACCCACTTTCTAGGGCTTTTAAAACAGTCTTCAGTGCACCTCTCTTTGAGGCTTGTGCCTATTCTAAGGGCTTAAGATACACTTAAGTGAACCTGCTCCTTAAGGTTTTCAACACTCTTCAGTGCACTTCTTCTTAAGGGTTGCACCTATTCTAAGGGCTTAAAATACTCTTAAGTGTATCTACTTCTTCGAGTTTTCAACACTTTTCAGTGTGCCTTTTCTTAGGGCTTGTGCCTATTCTAAGGGCATAAAACACTTTAAATGCACATGCTTCTTAGGGGTTTCTTTTTCTAATGCATGTCCATCAAAAAAATGTCTATCATGCGTTACCTCACAGTCTTTAGACCTTTTCATTCTTCATGCCTTCAGCTAAGTATTCTTCATTCTTCTTTGATCTCTTCAGATTTTATATTAATTGCCCTTCTTCTGAGTTTTCTTGCTTCTATTCTTGATTTCTTCTAGCTTACTTAGGCAAAATTCCTGATTCCCTATGTTTTAGTATTCTTTGTTATTGATCTCTTCAGATTTTGCATTTATAGGACGCTTCACTAGGGAAGTTGATATCATTTTATTGATTCTTGGACTCATTGGAGATCTTTCTATCCTCCTTGCAAACTCTTGCAAAATATCAAACATCTCTTGATGATTTAAAATCAATTCAAATTTTACCTTGTTTGACGTGTTCTTCAACAAACTACTTTCTAATCTCTGAAGGAATTCTTCCATGTGATTCTGGTCGAAACATTAATCGATCAGTGGTGCTCAACCTTCATTGTGACTTGCTAAACTATTGCCCTTCCAACTATTTATTGACTATGGATCTTCTTTTTCTTCGAATCCTTTTTCTAGGTGACTTTATTTCTTTAAGGTAGATTTCTTCTTCAAGGTGAACATCAAATTTGAACTTCTTTCTTCATGGTAGACTTATTTCTTCAAGGTAAACTTCAAAATTTTTCTTCAAAATCCCTTCCTTATGGTAGACTTTCTTTTTCAAAGGAGATTTCCTTCTTCAAGGGAGATGCCTTCTTCAAAGGAGATGTCTTCTAGATCACGTGAGTTTTGAGAAAGTTTGACTTGCTCTAGAGGATTTGCAATTCTTACAAACTGAGTCTCTTCTAGACGGTACTTGCACTTCTTGTGAGATTGAGTATTTTAAGTCTTTGCCCTCAATTGTGGCCCTCAACTATCTTTTTCAACAATGGTTCTTTTTGACTATCTTTAACTATGGTAGTTCTTATTTTTATGGTGATTCTCATCGTAATATTATTCATTTTAGGTGTCTTGCACATTGTACTGCTTGATCCAATTGTTTAGCACATCATGCTGCTTCAGGCGATCGTTAAGTCTCATCGAGATGGAGTTGCCTTTTCACTTTGTATTGCTTGAGAGAAGCCTCATTAGGATTGAGCTACCTGATCCAGGCAATCTACACATTGTGTTGACTTGGGTGCCTGATCTAGGCAATTTGCACATCATGCTGAGCTGAGCAGCCTGATCAAGGAGACTTGCACATCGTGCTAAACTAAGGAGCTTGATCCAGTCAACTTACACACTATGCTAAACTGAAGAGCCTTATCCAAGTAGCTTGCATATCGTGCTGAATTGAGGAGCCTAATCCAGGTAGCTTGCACATTATGTTACTTTTATCGGGTCTCATCGAGACTGACTTGCACATCGTGTTGCTTCTATTGGGTCTCATCAAGAATAAAGTGATTGTACATCATGCTGCTTCTATCAGGTCTCATCAAGACTAAATTGCTTGCACATCGTGCTACTTCTATCGGGTCTCATCAAGACTGACTTGCATATCTTGTTGCTTCTATTGCTATTCCTTTAGATGTTGAGCCTCTTTCCTTTGTGACTACCCCCAGTATTTAATACTGCATTATGATTTTGAAAACTCAATCACTTCTAGACTGTTTACCATTTTGGATTTATGCTTCCTGTAAAAAAGATGTGATACTTTGATGCAAAAAAGTCAGTCTCGATGAAACACAATGGAAGTAGCATGATATACAAGATGGTCTCGATGAGACCCAACAGAATCAACACGATGTGCAAGATAGTCTAAATGAGACCTAACAAAGGTAGAACGATGTGCAAGTTAGTCTTAATGAGACCTAACATAAGAAGCACGATGTGCAAGTTATTCTCGATGAGACCCAATAGAAACAGCACAATGTGCAGGATAGTCTCGATAAGACCTAATAGAAGAAGCACGATGTGCAAGTGAGTCTCGATGACACCCAACATAAGTAGCACGATATGCAAGTGAGTCTTGATGAGACCCAATAGAAGCAACATGATGTGCAAGTGAGTCTCGATGAGACCCAACAGAAACAGCACGATGTGTAAGTTAGTCTCGATAAGACCTAATAGAAGTAGCATGATATGTAAGTTAGTCTTGATGAGACCTAATAGAAGTAGCACGATGTGCAAGATACTCTCAATGAGACCCAATAGAAGCAGTACGATGTGTAAGTCAATCTCCATGAGACCCAATAGAAGTAGACGATGTGCAAGTCAATCTTGATGAGACCTAGTAGAAGCAACATGATATGCAAATCAATCTTGATGAGACCTAGCAGAAGTAGCACGATGTGCATGTCAGTCTCGATGAGACCTGATCAAAGAGACACTAAGTGTAATATGCCTGATCTAGGTAGTATGACCCAATTGAAAATGCACGATGTACAAGCCACCCGGATAAGGCTCTTAAGTTAGCATGATGTGCAAGTCGCTTGGATTAAGCTCCTATGTTCAACATGATGTGCATGATCAGGTAGCTCAATCTCGATGAGATGCCTCTCAAGCAATATGATGTGCAAAAGCAGCTTTATTTCGATGAGATTTCTTTCAAGTAACATGATGTGCAAAGTCAGCTCCACCTTGATGAGACTCCACTTAAGCAACACAATGTGCAAAGGCAACTACCATAAAGAAGGCATCTCATTTGAAGAAGGATGTTCACCTTAAAGAATGAATCTTCCTCGAAGAAGGCATCTTCCTTTAAAAAGGCATCCACCTCGAAGAAGGAATCTACCTTGAAGAAGGCATCTACCTTAAAGAAGGAACCTCAGTTGAAGAAGGCATCTACCAAGAAGAAGGCTTCAACCTTGAAAAGGCATCTCTTTTGTAGAAAGAAGTTCATCATGAAGAAGGAACTTGAGGTCTACCCTAAAGAAGGGATTTTGAAGAAGAAAGTCAATGTTCACCTTGAAGAAAGGATTTGAAAAAAGAAGAAGATTCATAGTCAGATAGTTGAAAGAGTAATATGGTCAAAGATCGAAAGAAAGAAAGAAAGAAGAAAAAGAGAAAACAAGAAAACAAGAGAGAACATAATGGAAAGAAAGAAGAAAACAGAGAAAGAAAAAAGAAAGAAAAAGAAAAAAAGAGAGAGAAAAGAGAGAAAAGAGAGAAGAGAAAGAAAAGAAGAGAAAAAGAAGAGAAAAGAGAAGAAAGACTCTACATCGACCTTAAGACATCGAAAGAATTTTTGAAACAAACCGGTGACAAGCACCCTGGCAATAGCTTAGCAACTCATAAGGAAAGAAGAGTAACATCAGCCGATAGAATCTTCAAATGAAATCACATAAAAGAATTCCTCAAGGCACTAGGAAGCAATTTGTTAAAGAACACATTGGATAATATAAAAATTTAAATTGATTTTATATCATCGAGAAATGTTTGAATCTTGTAGGAATTCGTAAAGACTAGGGAAAGATCCCTAGTCAGTCAGATAATAAATAACATGATTCTCCAGTAAAGAGCATGGTTAATGCAAGAATGAAGGATGTCAAAGCTCAAAAGATTTTCCCAGTGGACCAAAAGAAATCAAGAATAGAAGCAAGAATACTCAAAAGAAGGGCATGAAACCCAATGATTACAAAGATTGGAATAAGTATGAAGAGTATTTAGAAAAAGGGCATAAAACCCAGCAAATGCAAAGTCTAAAGAAATCAAAGAAGGTATGAACTATACTTAGCCAAAGGCATGAAGAATGAGAAAGTCTAATGACCATGAAGCAGTGCATGATAAAAGTTTTCCCAATGGGTATGCATTAGAAGGAAACCCTAAGAAGTAGGTACACTTAAGAGTATTTTAAGCCCTTAGAATAGGCACAAGCCCTAAGAAGAGGCGCACTGTAGAGTGCTAAAAGCCCTAAGAAGTAGGTGCACTTAAAAGTATTTCAAGCCCTTAAAATAGGCACAAGCTCTAAGAAGAGGCGCACTGAAGAGTGTTGAAAACCCTAAGAAGTATATACACTTAAAAGTGTTTAAAGCCCTTAGAATAGGTGCACTAAAAAGTGTTACCAAATCCCAAGAAGTAGGTGCATTTAAGAGTATTAGAACCCTAAGAAATAGGTGCACTAAAGAGTGTTTTGTCATAGCATCATAAGGATGCTTTCCAGTCCTTGAATGGGCACTTCACCCTTAGTTGGGCACTTTGGCCCTTAGATGGGCACATTAGCCCTTGAATGGGCACATCTGCCCTTAAATGGGCATAGTAACCCTTAAATGGGCACATCCGCCCTTAGATGGGTATATTAGCCCTTGAATGGGCACATCTGCCCTTAGATGGGCACAGTAACCCTTAAAAGGGCACGTTCGCCCTTAGATGGGCACTTTGGCCCTCAGATGGGCACTTTGGCCCTCAGATGGGCACATTAGCCCTTGAATGGGCACATCTACCCTTAGATGAGCATAGTAACCCTTGAATGGGCACATCTACCCTCATATAGGCATATTGGCCCTTGAATGGGCACATCTACCCATAGATGGGTATAGTAACCCTTAAATGGGCACATCGACTCTCAGATGGGCACATTACCTTTGAATGGGCACATTCGCCCTTAGATGGGTATAATAACACTTGAATGCCATCTGCCCTTAGATAGGCATCATAGCTCTTGAATGGGCACATCTACCTGAGAAAAGGCACCTCAGCCCATGAATGGGTTCACCTTTTTGTCAAAAAAGAAGAGGAGAGAGAAATGATGAGAAGTTTGATGGAAGGGAGATGAAGACAAAGATGTCAAGATGGAAAAAAAAAAAGGACAAAGCGAGAGTACTTTGTTGACCTTTATGTCTCACAAACCTCTCCAAAGTAGGGGGTAAGTTGTAGACACTAGAATTTTGAGGCTCAATAACAAAATAAAGATGAATGTCAAATAAAAAAATGATCAAATTGCCCTTGGAGGCCAAGAAAGGAAAGGTGAGAAGGAATCGATGAAAGATCTTGAAAACTAACATGTAAATTTAAAAAATCACATAAATTAATCCAAGAGGAGTCCAATGATAAATCATAAATCGTTGCAAAGCTACGAATGTCTAGTTTTCACAGAAATTTACGGACCATCAAATGGGCAAGGGTAGGAAGGGACTGCAATACAAAATTGTAAAATAGGAAGGGCCAAATAGTTAGTTCACTGTTAATGATACTGTTCATTCGAATCCCACATTGGTTTTTTATCACTTTTTTACTCCAAGAAAAGCCTATATAAGCACACCTTGGGCACACTTTGAAGAGACATCCAGAAATCCTCTCTTCACCCTCTTGAAGACACGCTCGAGAATTCGAGAAGTCTTTTCTAATTTCATATTTTTCGGACATTTTATATTGCTTACCCAAAAAAGGTACGTCCTGAGAGCAGCATTCCCTTCTTCCTCCTATTTCTTCTTTCTATTTTTATACTTAGAATTAGGATAAACTAGGCTTAGAATAAGCATGAATATGATTTATTTTGATGCATAGAAGTATGCTAGGATTTTATGAATCGCTTAATCTTTCATTTGTTTTGCAAGGTGGACAAGTGTGTCAAGGTAACTCTACTCTCCTTTCTTTGTTTAGAAATATGTTTAGGAATTTACTTTCTTTGCGAATGTTTAGAAACATGCTTAGAAGTGCATGATTAGAAACAAGATAGGAGAATTTATATTTGCTTTGATATGTGCTAGGAAATAGCATATAATAGGTAAGAATTATCATTTTGCCCTTGGATGTCTTGTTTGACCTAGAATAGCTACGATTGAAGTTGATTGCTTGAATTAGGCTAGAAATGCCATGTTCAGGCTAGAATATGTCATGATAACTATGATTAGGCTAGAAGTGTCATGAACTAATATTGAATTATGCTAGAATAGCAATTTCCATGATAAAATTTTGAATCTAGGTCGAAGTGCCATGATCTTAAATTATGGCTTTGTTTGATGTATGAACGTACGAATATATTATGAATATGTTATAAGTATGGATGAATGATGCCATGAAGTGATGGTGGACTCACATTGATCATGAGGGACCATTGCCTAGAATGTGTGCTTAATTGAATGAATTGTAGAAGTTCAATAGAAGTTGAATAGACTCACATATGGTGGTGAGGAATTCATCCTCTATTGAGTCTCAAGTGAATCATTTATACTCTATATGTCGAATTTATATAAGGAATGTACATTTTAGAATTTATTTTATTGAAGAATAAAAGCGATGTAATCCTCTTCCCCTTCCCCTATGTTTGATAGAAATGTAACTCGATTCTCCTCCTTCTTTCTATGGATGTTTATATAATCATTATTGATTGAATAATCACCTCACGTGTCTTAAAGAAGATAAAAATGGAATATGTTCATAAAATCAACCACTTAAGCAGGTTAAGTAATAACACTAGCTATTCCTATTTGGGATTCCCTAGTAGAAGTCAGATCTTGATCTGGGCGGGTCGAGTGACTCTTACCTAACATCATGAACCCATCTCTAAAAGGATGAGGGTAGTTTAGGTCCTAAAGTAAGGCATCAGATTGCCCCTATTCATTTCCAATTGAAGAATTGGGTGGCGACTCCATTCTCCAAATGTGTCCATGGCTCGTTTGTGTTCCCTTAAGTCTCGAAAGAGGCTTTGACATAATGTCGTGATAGCAAACGCTCTGACGAGATGAAAGCCTTGTTCACAAACCCTCTCATGCTTCTAAGCATAAAAGTAAATCATAATCATGGTTATTCTAAGCTTAAACTAACCTAAACAGGATTAATTCTATGCCAGGAAAATAAATGAGAAGATAGGAGGGAGGAGGCAATTATACTCTCAAGATATACCCTTTCCGGGTTTAAAGCAATAGAACACCTAAAAACTTTAGAATAGAGAAGACTTCTCAAATTCTTGAGCATGTCTTCAAGATAAAAAAAAAAAAAGAATTATTTCAAAAGTCGATGTGTCTTGCACAGTGAAAAGGAGGGGATTTATATAGTTGAAGGTTGAAGTTGAAAATGGAAGCAAAAAAAAAAAGGAAGGTTTTTTAGGAAATATTCCAAAAATAGAAGGGTAACCTGTTTTGTTAGCAAATCGTTAGTCGAGCGGCTATTTACCTTAGTTGCCTTGTTTTGTTACGTTGCATTGTAGTCCCTTCTAACCTTTGCTTGTTTGGTCATGCATGACTTTTTGAATTCAATTAGGATTTGTGATCTGTAAGTTCTTGAAGTATGTAGTTATAAGAATTATAATAGTAAACTGTAATGTAAATCGGCACAGGAGGATTTTACGTGATTCAGCTATAAAACCTACATCCACGGACAACTATAGAGCTGCAATTCACTAAGTTCTTGTTTGTATAATCTTTAGGATCGTTTATAGTGTTGACTCACTCTCACACACTGACCTAATCTTTGTAAAACAAAATCCCGCCAAGATCTTAAACTCTAGTGACACTGCTCACTCTCTGTCGCAGATAACTTAACAACACACTGTTAAGTATATCATAACCATAACGTCTGACACTGAATTACATAGACACTTAACTCGCAAGTTCTCTCAAGTGTCTACTAACTCACACAGACCTAATCAACAATTCATGTACGATGAAAATCTCTCATACATGAATAAATCACTCATAAAATCTAATTAAAGAAACATTCCAATCTGAGTTGAAGCTCTCCTTTCAATTCTGGAATGTTGTGACATAGACTTCACACAACCAACATATATATGTTATGAAAACATAACGTTATATATAGTGGGAAGTCTGATCGAAATCTCCTTAGATTTCTATAAACATCCTAATCAAACTCACATTAGGATAAAGATACATATAATTGGAAGTGATATAATTAACTCCTAAATGAATTAGGACACAGATAAATATTCTCCTATTTTAACTATGATACATTAAATAATGTCTTATTCTAAAAGGATATTGATTATAAACAAAATACTTCATAGAATATACTTTTAGAAATAGTAAAATAAGAAATAAATTAGTATTCTTGTTTTATAACAAGTTGAACAAAAATAACATGTGTATGGCACATGCACGTTGACACCAACAATCTCCCTCTTTTTGGCAACTTGTGATGAAAACACTGAACTGTATCTGATGGAAGAAAAATGATACAGAGATAAGTCAAGCATAATTTATCAAACGGAAATATCATGCTTAAGAAACTAACAACAGAATGCAGTTACAAAGCACATAACATACCAAAGTCTGAATGTGTTTATCCTACAAAACAACATAACACAAAGTGAAAACTTGTCAAACAACTCTGCAACCATTGTCATGACCAGAGCAAATAAAAAACATACGTCAAATGAAATAAGCAGATAAAAACACATAACACAGTAAAGAAATAATACACAGCCGAAAATAGTTCTAATGCATACAAAGCATAAACATGCCTTAGTCCCTCTTACTCAATGCCTTAGAGAAGAATAACAAAAAAAAAATCAGACAGAATTATCAAAAATAAGACCAGTTTAAAAGCAAAACAGATTAAAAATAAAACAGAACAGAACAGAAAGATCAGAAACTCCTTTTCCTTCTCTCCCTCTTGATTTCAGGACAAGTTGTCAAAAACTAACGCATTCTTAGAGACTTGCAAGTAGGTGGGGAAGAGGAACTGCCAAAATGCTTCTTAATCCTGCCAGCCTTCATTTTATACCATTTGCTAGTACTAGTTGGTGTAGGCTGCTCAGTAGGCTAAGGAGCAGGTTGTGCTTCAGTTGTCTTAGAGGAAGTGGCAGCGACTTTATCCACAATCTTATGAATCTCCTTATCAAGTTATTCAGCACTGGTTGCTATTGTCTATAACTCAACAGCAGGTTGTTGAGAAGGTACCAATGACTCTTCTACAAGTGTAGAAGGTGGAGGTGCGGTTGGTGTAGTTGTGTCTGCTATAGAAGGGGGTTCCTGAATGTTTTCTTTAGGTGGTGTGGTTGTGGCTTCATGTGGTGGTGACTGTGTTAGTGGAGAATGATGTTCTACTTTAGGGACTAGAGAAACATGAGGTTCTTCCTCAACAATTGGTAAAGGTAATGTCATCTCGGGTTCTTCTCGTAGTGGTTCATCTGACAAAGACTCATCGCTCAGTTCTCGAGCTGCTGAGTCAATTTTCTTCTTCTTCTTGTCAGATGGTTTCTTCACCAATTTGATCTTCTTCTTTGCTTTCAATCCCTTTGCAGTTGTCTTGAATTTCTTTTTCTTTTGCTTCTTCTCTGCTGTTATGTCTGTCTCAACAGTAGTTTGTTTAGTTGGATATTTTGCAAGTAGTGGCTCAACTTTGTCAGGCAGTGGGGCATCAGGTTCTGGTATGTGCTCTACAGACTTCTCAGAAACCATATTGTCAGTTTCATGGGCTATGGTTCTTCTGTAGCACTAGGTTGTCCTGCAAGCTTGTCCTCCAAAACAGATTGTTTTGCTTTGATATCTTGAAGATCATGCACAATATCATTCAAGACAGAATTTATCACAGCAAGTTGTTCTTCTACATTGCCCATAGGATCTTTCCTAACTCTCCTGGGTTTTGGTTCTGGTGCACGGAGATTAGTTTTATCATGCAACCTGATGCATTCGAAACTAGCAAGTATACTAGTCACACAAGTAATAAAGTGATAAGTAAGATATCGTTCCCACGAGGATTGATTCTAATTGAATTTGTTATTTCCAGCAACAATAAACTAACCAGGGGGGGATTTTTGTTGAATGCTTTACTAAATGAAATAAGAATGCAAGTAAAGAATAACAAAACAGAAAGTAAGTTTGAATGAAAAATCAATGGGAGAAAGCTGGTTAAGGGATCCTTCTCTACCACAAGATATGGATTTGCGAATTAATTGTAGAATTGTCATCTAATTACAGCATTGAAGTTATCAACCGTAGATAATAACAAGCTCTATTACCCCAATCTTTCCTTACTTTGTTGTTAAATAAAACAAGCTCTTTATTTAATCTCTATCCATTAAACAACCTAGAACAAGCTCTCTGAGTTTAATTCAATGGATGCATTATGATAAGAAAGATAGGTTGATCTAAGCAATAAACACACAAGCTCGGATTATTTAACTTAGGTTATATTCTCCAATTGTAATCTCTGATCACAATTTTGCTACTAATGATTAGAAATTCAAGACAATTACGGATCAAGATTTCTAGTCTAGCAATAAATCACAACCAGATTATATTCAGTTGGCCACTCAAATACAATCAGCAAGCAATCATAAGCATTAAATATGGGAGAATACAAGCAACTTCAATTAGAGAATTGGATAACAATTCCTTACACAATCAACTTACAAAAACCATATCAGGGGCTTTGAAATCACCCTCAACCAATTCAGATTCAGTTACACATGTTTAAGAACGTGGTAAATACAATACAACATGGAGACATTCCAGAAAATGAAAGGGAAGGGAAAAACTTAGCAAATTTGATGTAATTCTCTTTGGATTGTAGTTCTTCCTCTTTCCAAGCTTCCTTTCTCCTTCAAGAACTCCAAGAGATGAAAGAATTCCAGAGCTTCAGCCTCCACCACGTTCTCCCCTCTTCAAGTTATGAAAATAAAACCCTAAAATGTGTTTAAATACTCTGCTACAGTAACTTGCTACAGTGCCCCGTATTTAATAACATGCTACAGTGATATATGGAATTACAAATATACACTTCTCATACCATTTTTATCACAACTTTCGGTACACTACATAAATTCGTGAACCGTAAATTTCTCCAGAAAATAGACTTCGAGAGCTTTTCAATGGTATATAGCATGTTATCCGGTTAATTGTATATCGATACAATCAACTCCAAGAAATTGGTTGACTAGCAGAGGTGAAAATGAAGGGTTTTACTCCAATTTTGTGTAAGTTCCTCGAAAACTCCTACAAACATCAAAAACCACACAAAAACATAAAAATACCAAGGAATATAGCAAAGAAACATGGACGAATTGATATGAAAATGATATATAAATAGACACTTATCAGACACTTATCACAACCTATGTAGAAAACCTTTGATGATTGACTTAATAGGAGTTTCAGTATGTTCTTTGGGATTTATAGGGATATTATTCTATGCTAAAATCCCTGGAATTAAGCATGGAAAAACAAGTAAATGATAGTTGAACTTGTATGGAGCAATCTGAACAATCATTCTGTAAGCCAATAAACCAAAATTAATTGGTCGATTGATACCCAAATAGAACAAAAACTTCACTCTATCATCCCTGACTTGGTTTTGGTATGATGAGTGAAGCCAGTTAAATTATGCAATCTTATGCATCACCCTATAGTTCTTTTTGAGATATTGCTGGTCAATTCCATCCCTCGGTTTCCATTCTATATCCTCTCTACCAGTCAATTCTTTAATCACTACAGCCATATCAAAATTCTCATCCAACGAATGCAAGCTTCCTACTGGTATATCAAAGAATGTATTTATAACATTCGGTGAGAATTTCACAAACTTTCCTCTACAATACACTCTATTATAATGAAAGCTGTTCGGATCATCAATTAAAGTAGAGATATTAATATAGAACTCCTGAATTAATGACTTCACAGGGGGTAGGAAATTGTTTACCGTACGAGTCCAGTATATAGACTCAAGAAGCTCGCTCAGACCATAGTTGTTGAAGTCGATCAGCTTCACTGGCCTTTCTATCTGCAAATTCCTTTTTGAGGTGTACTTCGAGAATTTCTACTTGACAGCTGCTGTGAGAAACTTTTTATACTTTGGCTTCACCTTGTCTTTCATCTTCTTCACCGGAATCAATTCATCTTCGCTCATAGCAGGATCAATCGGGATCTCTGCTTGAGACTGTTATGAATGAGATGACTGTTCGCTGTTGCTACTACTGTAACCAGAGTTGTTCTATGAACATGAGGAATTGTGTTTTTGAGGATTCAGAGGTGGTCGCCATTGTTAGGGTTTCAAGTCCGTAAGAGTTTCTCAGAGTAGAGAGAGAAAAGCAAGACGAGAGAGAGAGTTTCGAAACTGTAGTTGGAGTATGGTATGAATAGGATATACCCTAACTGGTTTCATAATATACTTGACTTAATTTAAAAAATTTTGTTTTCAACAAAATTTAATTTTAATTCCCTTTCCAAAACCGCTTAATAACTGTCATTAATGAATAGAAATTCAAATTTTGATTTTCATTAGAATAAGGAATTCTAATAGAGTTAGGATTCCTACCACTGAAACTTCTCCCCCTCAATTCAATATAGCGAACATGTCATTTTGACACATAGACACATAAGAAAAGTCAAATTTCAGATAGGCACAAAGAGCATCGTATGATACGAAAAACATAACAGAAAACAGTTAAATTTAACATAACAACAATATCTGAACATCATATGAATTATTCTAAGAAAGCATATTTCAGAGCTGTTAATTATTTTCACATGAAAACTATTTTCATCTTTCTTTTCACTGGTTTTGAAATTTAAAAAATATTATTTTGACATATTTTAACCCCATTGGATTATTAATACAGTAGCTTTCACGCAATATAGAGGTAGCCATTTTCATTGAGTGGGTGACCTCAACATATTTCTTAAATACCCTAAGGTTACTCTCAATGACGGTTATCACACATTATATATTGGTAGCCCTCTCTGTATTTTTCATTTTAAACAATTATTTCATCATTCACACATTTTTTTTATATTACAGCTCACATATGCTAAGTTAGAAGAAAACTTATGTTATTGCAGATATAATTAACATAACAGCAAGTAGTGTTTATTCAGATAACTGACAAATGCCTAAGGCCTTTCTTAGATTCTCAAATCTTGTTGTATCCAATGCCTTAGTGAATAAGTCAGCCAATTGTTTATCAGTGGAAATGTATTCAATGTGTATCACCTTAGACTTTACAAGTTCCCTTATAAAATGGTATCTTATGTCAATGTGTTTTGTTCTAGAATGCTGAACAGGATTTTTGAAAATATTTATAGCACTATTATTATCATAAAACACAGTTATAGGTTTCTGTTCAATACCATAATCACTTAACATTTGCTTCATCCACAGTAGTTGTGTGCAATAGCTTCTTGCTGCTATATACTCAGCTTCAGCACTAGACAAAGAAATAGAGTCTGCTTTTTGTTGTGCTAAGAAACTAAGTTAGTACCGAGATAAAAACACCCTCCTGGTGTGCTTTTTCTATCATCTGCATTTCCTACCCGGTCAGCATCAGTAAACCCTACAAGATAATCATTTGTATCTTTAGAAAACTATATACCATAATCATGAGTTCCATGTGATTCTTTGGGGTTTGCTTAAAATCTTGCACAAAGTCCTACACTAAAGCACAAGTCTGGTCTACTTGTTATGAGGTATAATAGGCTGTCAATAATGCTTCTGTACAAACTTGCATCAACCTCTTTTCCTGCATTGTCTTTTGAGAGTTTTAGGTTAGTACTTATAGGAGTTTTCATTAGTTTTGAATTCTCAAGCCCAAATTTCTTTACAAGATTTTTAGCATATTTTGATTGAGATATGAATATCATATCATTCATTTGCTTAACCTGTAATCCAAGAAAGAAATTTAATTCTCCTACCATGCTCATCTCAAACTCTTCCTACATCAACTTAACAAACTCATTAGTTTTGCTTTTGTTAGTTGATCCGAAAACAATGTCATCAACATATATTTGAGCAACTATATAATAGTTAGATGCATGTTTGATGAACAAGGTCTTATCATTGCCTCTTTTATAACCTCTGTTGATCAAAAAATTTGTCAACCTTTCATACCAAGCTCTAGGAGCTTGTTTCAATCCATACAAAACTTTATGTAATCTGTACACAAAATCAGGATGTCTAGGATCTTTAAAACCCTTAGGCTGTTCAACAAAAACTTCTTCATTGAGATAGCCATTTAAAAATGCTGTTTTAAAATCCATTTGGTACAATTTAAAATCAAGCAAACAAGCAATTGCAAGTAGTAATTGATTCAAGTCTAGCTACTGGTGCAAAGGTTTCATCAAAGTCTATACCTTCTACTTGAGTGTAACTTTGTGCTTCTAGCCTAGCCTTATTCCTTACTACTTGACCACTTTCATTAGTTTTATTTTTGAATATCCATTTAGTTCCAATGACATTTGCATTTTCTGGTCTAGGAACTAATTCCTATGCTTCATTTCTTTTAAACTGATTAAGTTCATCTTGCATTGCTTGAATCCAAACATCTTCTTTTAAGGCTTCTTTCACATTTTTTGGTTCAACTAATGAAACATAACATGCAAACCTTACCTGATTTCTTACCTTGCTCCTGGTTTTCATCATGTCATCGGGTGTTCCAACGATAGAACTGGTTGGATGTGCTTTCTGAATCCCAATGGGTGGATCTTTCCTTTCATCTTCATTATGGATTGAGTCTTTGTTCAGATCTGAGTTGTCAATTTTCATTATTGTGTCTGATGTAACAATAGTTGTTTCCTCTTTCATAACTGACTCATCTTTATTACTGTTGTTGTCAAAATCTGATTTTTTTTGTATCTTCTGTAAAGCTGGTTATGTTTTCTTCTTGTGAGTATTCTGCATAATCATCCAGATCATTAAAGACTACATTTGTAGATTCCATGACTGCCTCAGTTCGAAGATTGTAAACCCGAAATGCTTTGTTGTTTTGTGCATTTCCCACAAAAACTCCTGCATCACTCCTTAGATCTAATTTTCCTAACTGCTCTCTGTCATTTAAGATGTAACATCTGCATCCAAAGACATGAAAATATTTCAAATTAGGTTTTCTACCTTTCAAAATTTCGTAAGGTGTCTGGTTAGTGCCAAGTCTTAGAAAAACTCTATTTGAAATATAACATGCAGTGCTTATTACTTTAGCCCATAGCCTTTTGGTCAACTTCTTGCTATTAAGCATCACTCTAACCATCTCTTGAAGAGTTTTCTTCTTCCATTCCACAATGCCACAGGGGTTTTGGGGCTAAAAATTCATGATCAATACCATGATATTTGCAAAAATCAGCATAGCTAACATTTTCAAATTCTTTGCCATGATCACTTCTTATTCTCACTATCCTGCTAATGTTTTTGTTTTGCTCATTTTCAAACTTAACACAAAGATTTCTGAAAGTTTCAAAAGTGTCAGATTTTTCTTTAATAAAATCAACCCAAGTATATCTAGAAAAATCATCCACACAAAAAAATATGTATCTCTTACCTGTAATGCTTTCAATTTGCATAGGACCCATAAGATCCATGTGAAGCAAATCAAGTATCTTGGATGTGCTAACATGTGGATTGGATTTGTGTGAACTCCTAATTTTTTTCCCATTTGACATGGTCCGCAAATTTTATTTACATTTTCATCAAATTTAGGAACTCCTTTTACAGCACCTAACTTAGTCAATCTACCCAAGTCTTTGTAATTTAGGTGACCTAATTTTTTTATACCACAATTCCAAATCTGAAATCTTAGCTTTAAATGCAAATTTTACAAAATAGCAATTATCCGAAGATCTATTTCCTTCTAAATACATTTACCAAGGTTATCTAAGACCATACATTTGTTTTGTGTGAAATTAACAATACATTTGCGGTAACATATCTGACTAATACTAATTAGATTAGCTTTCAAACCTTCAACTAGCAAGACATTTTGGAATTTGGATAGGCCATTGACATCTAAAGTACCTTTGTCATGATCTTACTCTTTGCTTCATATCCATAAGTGATATTTCCTTCCTTGCATGCTTTAAAATTTTTCAAAAACTATTTATTTCCAGTCATATGCCTGGAACAGCCACTATCAAAATACCACAAATCGTTAGAAGAATGTTTAATAGTAGTAAGAGCAACATTGCATACTGTGTTCTTTTTCTTAACCCACTACAGTTGTGACTTTGGTAATAGTTTGAACCTTTTTGATCTTTTATGCAAGAGATTCAACAATTTAAAGCATCTAGGCCTAATATGCCCTTTTTTACCACAAAAATAACAAATTGGAATGAATTTTCTTACCTTTTTAGGATTGGATTTGAAAGAACTTAGAGGAGAAACAAATGTTTCATTGCTTTTTGAACTAAGACTGGATCTTCTTGAGTTAGGTTCAAAATTTTTACCTGATGTTGAAGCTTTTACAAACACTATTTTTGATGAAGATTACCTTCTGTCTATCCCAATCCATGTTTGTTGGAGTTGTCTCTTCCAAGACTCAAGACCTTATTAAGTTTAGCTGACCCGATTCTGAGTTGATCAACACATCTTTTGCTCTCAATTAACTCTGTTGTGATTTTCTCAACATATACTATTTGTCTATCAAAGCAATCTCCAGTTTTGTGATATAGTTTTCAGCATATGATTTTTCACATTTCAGTACTTCAATCTCCTTTTTCAAGGTTTTGATTTCTTCCTTCTGATTCAGTCATTCACCATAGAGGGCATTATAAGTCTCTTGCAACTCTTCATAGTATTTTGGACCATCTTATTCATCTAAATGATCAATATTAGATCTGCAGTATTCTGTTATATCAGTAATAACAGCTTTCCCTTTTTTAGCTACTGATGCTGTGAATGCAACAAAATTACTCATGCATTCTTGATCATCTGAATCAAATTCTGATTCATCACTCCAAGTAGCTGTCAAGCCTTTGTTTTTCTTCTTGAGATTAGCACATTTAGATTGAATATGCCCATAACCTAAACATTCATAGCACTGAATCTATCCTTTCTTATCAGGTTGCTTTAATTTCTTCTTGTCATTCTCCTTGTTGAATATACTGAACTTGTTTTTATTTGAGTTTGATAGGTTTCCTTGATTTTTTTTCCTGAAATTCTTTTTCATGAACTTAACATAATTTTTCGTTAGAAAAGCAATCTATTTAGAATCAGTTTTATCAAGTTCATCATTACTTTCATCATCAGATTTTTCTGTTTTAACATTGAATGCAATGCTTTTTCCTTTTTGCTTCCTAGTACTCTGATTAATTTCAAAGTTTTGTAGAATGCCAATCAATTCATCAACCCTCATCTCATCAGTGTTTTTAACTTCCTCAATGGCTGACATTTTAGGTTAAAATTTATCTGGAACAGACCCAATTATTTTTCTAACAATTTCTGCATCACTAAAAGTTTTTCCAAGCATGTATGCAGAATTTGTGACGTGACATATCTTAAAGTAAAACTCAAAAATTGACTTATCTTCATGCATCATCAAATTTTCAAATTGAGAATTCAGTCTCATCAATTTAGATCTTTTAATAGATACGGTACCTTCATATTTTACCTCAAGTATGTTCCAAGCTTCTTTAGCAACTTTGTACCTTGAAATCTGTCTGAAATTGTTTAAGTCCACCGCAGCAAAAATTGCATTAAGAGCCTTTGAGTTCCAGCTCGAACGTTTGTATTCTTCATCAGTCCATTCATCCTCAGATTTGGGTTCAACATCACCAAAAGCATTTAAATTTGTTGGCGGTGTCCATCCTTTAAGCACACTGGTCCATGCCCTGTCATCAAGAGATTTGATATACATCATCATTTTTACCTTCCAATATGGATAATTACTATCATCAAGAATAGGTGGTTGTGTTCCGGATCCTCCATTGCGAATAAACTCCATCCTTCCAATCAATGTGATCATTTTCTTCACTTGTCTATCAGTGAACCTACTCTGATACTAATTGTAAGTTCTGGAAGTATGCAGTTATAAGAATTATAACAGTCAACTGTAATATAAATCGGCATAGGAGGATTTTACGTGGTTCGGTTATGAAACCTACATCCACAGACAACTATAGAGTTGCAATTCACTAAGTTCTTATTTGTACAATCTTTAGGATCGTTTACAGTGCTGACTCACTCTCACACACTGACCTAATCTTTATAAAACAAAATCCCGTCAAGATCTTAAATTCTAGTGACACTACTCACTCTCTGTCGCAGATAACTTAAAAACACACTGTTAAATATATCATAACCGCGACGTCCGACACTGAATTACATAAACACTTAACTCGCAAGTTCTCTCAAGTATCTACTAACTCACACAGACCTAATCCACAATTCATATACGATGACAATCTCTTATACATGAATAAATCACTTATAAAATAAAAAAAAGAAACATTCCAATATGCGTTGAAGCTCTCCTTTCAATTCTGGAATGCTGTGATATAGACTTCACACAACCAACATATATACGTTATGAAAACATAATGTTATATATAGTGGGAAGTCTGATCAAAATCTCCTTAGATTTCTGTAAAAATCCTAATCAAAGTCACATTAGGATAAAGACAAATATTATAGGAAGTGATATAATTAACTCTTAAAGGAATTAGGACACAAATAAATATTTTCCTATTTTAACTAGGGTACATTAAATAATGTCCTATTCTAAGAGTATATTGATTATAAACCAAATACTTCCTCGAATATACTTCTAGAAACAGTAAAAGAGGAAATAAATTAATATTCTTGTTTTATCATAAGTTGAACAAAAATAACATGTGCATGGCACATGCACGTTGACACCAACATGATCCATAAATTTCTATAAAAACTAGACATCTGTATCTTTACAACGGTATATGACTCATCATCAGATTCCTCCTGGATTAATTTCTGTCATTTTTTGAAGTCATATGTCATTTTTTGAGACCTTTCACCAATTCCTTCTCACCTTTCTTTTCTTGGCCTCGAAGGGCATCTTGGTCATTTTCCTTGCTTGACATTCATCTTCATTCCTTCATCAAGCCTTAAAGATTTAGTGTCTACAAGCTCTTGCCCATTGAAGCAAAAGATGTGATCATGAGGATCCTAGAAGGTCGTGCATTCCTTAAGTAAAGGAACTTTAAGCTTGACATATTGATGGAACTTTAGATGATAAAGACCACTGGATTCGATCTATTTCCAATCATCATCTTTTAGAAGTATCAAGAGAGGCTAGAGGGTCCTGAGAGAGGTCTCATACATATTGAATAGCACAAAAAGGTGTTAAAGAAATCTCAAGAAACAAGAGGAGGAAGTACGAAAAGGTGTGGAGAAATAATGAAGAGAAGCAACACTTAAATAGTGCCAAAAAAAATGAAGAAGAAAAGGCAAGAGAGGGGCAGACCACTAGCAGCCAGTCAAAGGACTATCAGCCAGCTGTCTGACCATCGACCAACTATTGGATGACAACTGACCAACAGTCTGATAGCCAACAGGTAGTTATTGGGGCAAAAAAACCCTTCAATTCTTTCTTTGTGTGTTTTTGACTTCTAAGATGCGTATCGACGAGTTGTTTTAAGCGCATGACTCCTAGATTCACTACAAGAATTTTTTGTATATTTGTCACTTTGTAATTTTTTTATTTGACGGTTTTTTAAAAAACTGAGAAATATAACACTAATCTAGAAGTCAAACCTGGTTATTCAACTTATTTGTCACTTTTTGTCTTTATTGAATCAATATTTATCACATTTTTATAAAAGTATGACAAGTATGTGTACATGTAACTTTCTTCTTTCCCTCTCACATTTCTCTCTATCATTTCATCTTCTCTTTAAAATATGTACATATAATATTTTAATTTTCAATAAAACAAAGAAGTTAAAAATATCAAAATAATAATTAAATAATATAATTTTATGTTTTAATTAAAATTGAAAAATAATTTTTAAAAATATTTAAATAATAGATAATATAATTGGCTATCTGAAAATAATAAGTTTTTAAATATTAAATTATATAAAAGTAAATTTTTAAATGTGAAAATTTTATGAAAGAAATAAAATTATTTTATAATTTCGACGTGATAAAATTATTTAAAGTACTTTCAAAGTGATGAAAATCAGATTATTTAATTTTTTTTGATAAAAAATTAAGGAATTAAAAATCTCAAATAAAATTATATTCTCAAATAATACAACATTTGTGTTTAAGTAAAAATTAGTATAATTTATTTTAAAAATTAAATTAAAACAATTAGTACTCCAAATATTAGGAAAAATTAGTATAAGGTTGCAAGTAAAAAATTATGAAACATAGGGACTTATAAAATTTGGGGATGATTCTGATAAATTTTAATAGATATGGATTTCTGATAAATTTAACAATAATATATAATGAAAAAGAGGTTCACCTAAAATCCTAAACCTAAATCCACGATTCCTAAAACGCCTCCACTCCAGTACCCACGCTCACACACCTTTCTCCACTCCGCCATCCTTCGTTACATTTGCCACTCACTTTATCATTCATGGCTCACTCCCTCGTTCAGCCACTAACTTGTCAATCGGCTACTAAGTTATCAATTAGCGCCCTCATCCACTTCATGACTCGTCACTTATCATTAATCACAAGCCTAGTTTTGTTTTAATAGAAGAGAAATCGACGACATGTAGAGGTGAAATCTGTCTCAAAAAAGGCAGTTTTTTTACTGAAAATCTTGGTTATTTCTAGTTCAAGTTCTCATCTTTCATTGGATTCTTCTGGTACTTCGTGCTTTTCTCTTTATTTTGCTTTATGGGTATTACTTACAACTCGATTTTTTTTTTGGTATTACAGATAACAAATCTGTTTGTTCTCTAAAGAGTATTGAGACTCGTGTTTCTTGTGACTCGGTCTTTGATCGATTTTTGAGTTTGGTTTGTAAAGAGGCTGTTGACTAGGTGTTCAAGGTGAAGGGATGAGTCGGTGAAACGATGTAGTTTCATTAAAGTAAGGGTGTTATAAGCGAGGTAGGTGAGGTGATGGTGAGGCTGGGTGAGGAGAGAGAGGGAGTGGGCGAGGATGGTACACTAGGTGTCGCGCACGACAAGTTCTTGAAGGGATGTGGGCTTTAGGGCTAGGTTGTTCAAGGATTTGAAGGTGTTTGAGAGCAAATCCACGATTTTGGTTTACTTTGGGTTAGGGTCTCAAAGTCGATCTGGGTTGTTTAGAGGGTGGATGGTGAGTCGTCCATGGTGGTGCATCGTCCATAGTGGTTATTCAATTGTGTGATAGGAAAAGAGATTATTATCGTTACTTAGCTAAGTTCAAATCTGGTGATGATATTAAAGAAGTTGCAGATCAGTCACTTAAGGCTTACGAGGTTTGTTCAATTTGTCTCCTTCCTTCCTCCTTGCCCCTTTACATGTGATGTTTTTTTGTTCTAGAAAAATAAAATTAGAGTGTCGCTTTTGCTTCTTTAATGCAGGCTATCACAGTTGTTATTAATTACAAAGTACAAATATGACACTCCTGTTGGACTAATTCTTTTCTTTGTTTGGCTTCTTTCTAATTTAAATTGAGCTAAACATTTTGGAAGTTCTTATTTGAACATTTGTGACCAATATTCAATATTAACCCTCACCGTGTATGGCTAATCTAGCAACTATATTTCTTAGTAATTTGTGGGTTATATCTATAGGTCATGAAAATACTGAGATTGGAGGTTTTGAATTCCTGGCACCAACTACTCGTAGAAATGCCTTGCGGGTATTGCGAGCTATGCAGCTTTCCAAGGCTGGTTTGTCTTTTTTCAGCACTGATGACGTCCTCCCAAACTACTGCCACTTTGGGGGATATTCTGGAACATATGTTTATTGACAT
>SNVD02006536.1:0-24974 GCA_013180625.2 Boswellia sacra
CGAGGATGGCTTCTACACAGTCTACAGGAATGCCTTTGAGAAGGTGGCCGAAGAAGAACGCGAGGCCTTGAGTCAAGTGAGTAAAGTTAACAAGACCAAGGCTAACAAATCGGGCAACAACACTTTCACTGAGATCTCAGACAGGTTCCCGTCTTTCGGCGACTCCCAGTCATCCTACGAGCAAGTTGTGCGCCCGTTCTATGCCTTTTGGTCAGGCTTCTGCACCAACCTCACCTTCAACTTCATGGACAAGTACAACACCCTCGAGGCGGAGAATAGAAGGATTCTTCGTGCAATGGAGAAGGAGAACAAGAAGATCAAGGATGCTGCAAAGAAAGAGCGCAATACGAACGTAAGAAATTTAGTTGAATTCATAAAGAAGCGTGATAAGAGATTGAAAGCACACAAGCTCCTTGTGGAGCAACAGAACGAAATCAATCGAAAGAAAACTGCTGAAAAACAGCGTCAACAACGAGAGAAACTGAAAGAAACATACGATTATACGCCAAGCGCCTACCTCGGCATGAACGATGTCGAGGAGCAATTGAAACAACTGGAGACGGAGTACGATGATCTCAGAGCTAGAGGAAAAAAAGGCCGTAGGTCGCGAAGGCAACTAGACGATGAAGAGAATGCGGGCGAGGCTGACCAAACTGATGAGGCTGGACCTGAATTCGAGCCAGATGTAGTAAATGCGTCGAATGACGACGATACCGGGAAGCGCCCCCCTACTGATGACTCCAGTGATGATCAGATTGATGAGGAGGAAGAGGATGACGATACATTCTACTGTGCTGCTTGCAACAAAGACTTTCGAACTGTGAACGCATTCGAGAATCATGAAGCATCCAAAAAGCACAAGCAGAACGTCCAAAAGTTGACGAGCTTGCTCAAACAGGAGGAAGGCAAGCTCAATAAATGAGTGTTCTCGCCAACTCAATCTTGATGGGTCCATCTCTGCCGCGTAGACTGGATCTGTTGCTTCATCCAGTGATGTGGTTTTTCCTAGTTATTTTTAGCGCATGACTTGCGCGCCTCTTTGTCGGCCCATGCTTTCTGAGTCTATGCGTAATTTCATGACATATCGCCTCGTCTGATGCATTATCTGCCTCTACATCCCAGCACTTCAGCAACACCAGTAAAACGTTTGATAGTTTCTTGAGCACCTGTAGTTTCGATCCTACCATTGTCTCAATAGATATTCCATCGTATACCAAAGAGAAACTGCTCAATATGCAGGGTGTAGCCCTGATCGACACCTGTGCGGTAGTGGTTACTATCTTGGGTTGTTTGGTGCCGCTCATACCTGCAGAGAATTCTTATGTTAGCAACCATGTTAACAACCAGAATCAAATTGGAAACTGGCGAATCACTGATTTTCCGGAGAACACTCCATTGGATTTGACCAGACGGGCAGTTTTGCAACATGCTATGAACAATCCTAATCTCTTCAGCCAACGAGATTTGGACTCATTCTTACATAACCAGGGAATTCTAAGTGCTCAGCGGTTCCTGAATCAACGGTCGCAGAATTGGCAGCGAGCGGCTGGTCTGGCCAATCGCGTACTTAAGTGGCGTCGGCAAGTCGGTTTGGGAGAGATCGACGCTAGTGAGTTTCCATGCGACCTGTTTAAGATGGGCCTCATCTTTGAGTACGGAGCTGCGCATCGAAAAGATCCTGAAACGAATCAGTTTGTGCAAACTGGACCAGTCATTTGGATTCGTTTGGGCGCAATCGGTGCAGTGATCAAGGAGCTGGAGCGCCAATACCCATTCCGCGCTGCATCTTTGGCATACAAGACCAGTATGTCTACGTTCAACCTGCGCAACATCCGCACTGCGATTCGTTCGAGTCGAGCCGAAAGGAAACTCAAGCGTCGGGAGAGAAGACAAGAATTCAAAGCCCTGTCAACCAAGTACGAGTCTACGTTGAGCCATCTGCTTAAAGGTGTTGTGTGGTGGCTTGATCGCTGGGCTACTAGGAACCCGGAAATGAAGGCGACTATGGTGCTGGATTTTGAGAACACTGACTTTGCATTCGCGAGTTGGACTGTGGGAGAATTCTTCGTTAAGCTCGATGACAGATTTCCGGACTTGTTCGATCGAGTCTTGGGCTTCCGCTACAAGGCAAAACTCTGGTCCTTGCATAGCCCAATCAGTATGTTCAACCGTATCTTCAAGTCGCGTGTCTCATCCTCACCAGAGTCAGACGGCAAGCTCACATTCGTGAGCAACGAACCCCAGATAAGCGCCTACATGCCGCGCGTGGACGAACAGGGCTTCAGCATGCTTCCTGAGTACATTTCCGGTGCGTGTGTGGGTCCAGACGAGAACCTAGCGCCTAGTGGATGTAAGAACGATACTTACCTCAGCCAAGGCTTGTACGATCCTAATTTCTGGAAGGCAATCTACAATCAATTTTACTACAATTGTCGAAGTAAGACTCGCTCATGATTTGTGTATAGACCAGAGATGACGGCAATCATGTCATTCGTTGGGGGGTTTGAATAAAGCGCATCGCCATCGCCAAAGTCGCCGATAGCGTGCTTATTGGCTTTCTTGATATGTATTCACCAACCATGTTTGTCCGGGCAAACCTGTCGTCGAATTTATTGCCGCCATCAAAGCGTCAAGAAGTGGGATCGAATAAATCCATTCTACCAGAATTGCGTGGCTTCGAGTGCACAACTGAGGCGCATGCAAGTCATCATTTCTGTCGAGCTCATAGAAGCCTACTGGCATGCGGAACTAGTCTAGCGCCTTCGGCGTGCAATGGTGATAACCATGCTCACAATCTTCAAACAGTAGAAACTGTCTGTTATGGTATACTGTGCTGCGCTGGCCGCCAGACGTCTTCACGCTCACGGCTATGCTCGCGCTCATTCGTCTACCCAACTCTGCCTGTGATAACATGGTAATCCATTAGTATACGAACTATTGGTGTGGGCTAGTTGGTCTCGTCGGGTTGCACTCGCTGTGTTGCGTTCATGACTCGACCTGTGCAACCAGTGGTTGCAGCTATCGTGTTGATATTAGCATCTGTTTTTCATATTTTTTCTTCACTCTCTTTGTTCAAGGGCATTGCAGTGAGACTCACCATATGTCGGTGCTCCTCTACAGTTGATAAATTTTTTGACTGACCCGGAAGGTATGAGACTGACCAGTGCTCAGGTAATCAGCACAGTTAACGGGGCATGAATTAATCGCCGGAACTCAGACAACCTCGCCAGCGGTCATCCTCGCTGACATCAGTGGCCACGGAGAGGTGCGGTGTGCAATCAGCCTGTTGCCAATCCTGCAGGTGGGTGTTTGGCCAAGCAGTGCACGCGGATAGCTCGAAGGCTTGCGCTGTTGCTCTGTCATTATACAGCTGTGTGTTCTGGATCCGATACAGAGAAGAGTACAAGGTGCCCGTGTCTCCTCTGTCTGTCTTCCCAGCCCTCGATCCAAGCCCCCACATACTTTTGGCTCCTTTTTGTCCCCGCTGCTCTCTCTCTACATCTGTTTCTCCCGGCGGCAAAATCCAGGTTTTTTCTTTTGTTCAGACTGCGTGCAATCGCTCTTACATCTGGTGCTGACCAAAGAACAAGAAATCAACTAACCGAGTGAATGTGTTTGTCTCTCAGTCAAGCCCCTACAAGCGGTGGGCGACTTATCAATGGATTCACGTCTGTATCGCTCGCGTCCGCTCAGGCCGACTTGGTGCAGTGGATGACCATTCGAGCGGCAGTTCAGTAAGCTAGAACGTGTGTCGCGCAACTCTCGCGCCAACAGCCACCCACGCTCACGCACCTCTCGCAGTGGTCACTCTCAAGCTCTCGTACGTTCGCTAATTTCAAACCCAGGCGAAGCCGAGAGACTTACACTTACCGAGCGAGTTGTTGTTCGATGCAGACGCTGGACATGATTCAATTCACAAATTTGCTCCCTCAGGTCTAGATGAAAGTATGTGTGCGTGAGCGCGTGCCTGTGTGAAACATCTTTGCTCCATTGTTTTTGCCGACTGCCGTCACACCTTTGTCAGTCCAAGAACGGGTTCGCCCTCTAGAGCACGTGCATAGTTCAAACGCGTCATTGCAAGCCAGACATGACTCTATTCTAGTGGAGCAACTCTGGCGCTAGGACGGAATGCGCTCCACTCGAGCACGGTCGACAGTAGAGTGAGTTGGGTTCGTTATCCTGTTAGTTGGTTAAGCGCGCCTTGACCGTGGAGGGCTCACTATGCTGGTGTTCTGACGCCCGCTGGCCGAGAGGCATAATCTCGATAGGCACACTTTTGTATTACTCACCTAACCAACCAGAACGCGAGTGCGCAGAAGTTCTTTCCACCAGATGACCATTATCATGTCAACAATTACTCACCTGAGTCCGACAATCCCTAGGTCCATTCTGTGGCCGCTATTGTGAGTTTAATCTACCTCCTTCTTCTTTTTTGTCGAGAATTTGTTAGAGCTTTCAGTTTTTCTAGGATTCACACCTACATGGACATTTCTCTCTCTATCTCAACATGTGCATGCAGAAATGGACTGCTATGAATGAGTGCAGCTTAAAGATAGTTAGAACCTCAAGCATACAACAATGGATGACCATTTTGACGGTCAGTCTTCGGTATTGTTGAATAAAACTGTCCACAGTTTTAAATCATTAATCATGTGACTTATCTAAGGACGCTAAGACCTTGACAAACGTGGTTCAATGGCCAACAGAAGCAGCTCAGTGTAAGTTGTCTCAGACTCGGTTCCGATATCTAGAGCGTCACAGACAGATCCAGTGGTCTCGTATGGACAGTCTAGATACATGATTGGGTGCTTTGACCGGTTATAATGAGCAAAAGCAATCAAGGGTTTCATCCAGTGAATGTTTTTGAGCATCATTCTCGAGTCTGGGTACTAGGGACGCCATCTACTTAGGATCGATTCTGTTGACAGATGATTAAAGTTCTAACTTGCCTAATAGGTCAGTTAAATAACTAAGCGATGCGGAATGATCTGTATGTATAAGTTTTCGGATTTGACCCTCAACCTCGTGATGGTGTGAACAAGGTCAGTCTCTGGTTCAAGTCATCCCCCTGCTCTGGCCAATCAGATACGAGAGACTAGTTTGGCACGCGCACAGAATCAACACGCGTTACCAGAGGCACCAGAAGCGAGATGCGCGCTATCTTGGAGTGCAATCGCTGCACCGGTTGGGAACGCGTCGAACCGCATGCAGATTTGGTTGCTAACTGCGCAATAGTCAAGAGTCACGATAACAATGCGGCCTTTAGTGACCAATAATTCTAGGGCGCCTCGTCTACCGATATTAGATTGGGTTCGCAGTCTGGTTTGCGTTATGTATCAATAACGCAAGAAATCAATTGATACACTAGAGTCATAACTATGATTAGTATAGAGGTTATCACAAGATCGAGACGCCAGATAACATAGTCTCTCTTGATTGTCTAGTATGGCCGAGAGCACGCGCATCCAGATCCAGAATATAACATTATAATAAGGTGAGTCGAACAGCCAGGGGCAGAGTTCAACCGGACCGGCCAAGCCATCTATCAATCGTCGCGCTCACGACGGCGGTTCAGTAGCCTCGGGCGATTGGTCATCGAGGGATGTGGGAAAAATGATCGAACCACACTCGACGATGTCTCGCTCCGTGAGCGCGTGGTCGGCACCGGGCGCTACTAGTGGCCAGCGCAATATAAGTCAAGGAACTGCCATTCGTCATGCTTAACCATCGCTCCACCCACTCAACACGCCTAAGCTGGCACCAGAGCCCTCGGCCACTCGAGAAGGGGAGTGCTGCTCGATGAACGAACGAGCAAGCTTAACAGGCGCAAGTGCGCGCTCTTGAACACGAACTAGCGCAACAGGTTCGCGCCGCTCACAATGAGGGGCGAGCCAGAAGAAGCGGTCAACCTGCGCGCAGCCACCAAACACACCTGCTCTCGTCCAGACTGGCCCGCCTGCCAGGACTGGACGTGGAGAATTTGCACGAGCAAGACGGACCTAGGCAGGCAATTGTACTCGTAGGTGCGACGCCCGGGCTAGACCACGAGTCCGCTCAATTGTTTACAAATTCCGCTCCCGTGGAGCCAGTTTGTTGCCAATTAGTTTCGCTAGCGTGAACCCTTAGTCTATCCCCGCCCAGTCGAAGTATTGTCCATCCCCACAGGTGCCCTGATCCGACAACTGGCACGCAACACCAATATAAGAGCACACTCCCATATACCAGCCAGACTCACACCGAGCTCGACATCACATGACCACCAACCATCAGCTCATTCACTATTCAAGTTCGCAACGAGTAACATCGAAGGGTAGGACATCATCGTCGGATTTCTTCGATACAAGATTAGTCAGCAGTCATGAATCCAATCATGGTAAGTAGTTTGACTGAGCAGATATTCACTCCGACACGCTCGTGGGATTCACTAGATTTCCTTCCTCAAGAAACTAACCAAGCCACATGCTTCAATTATGAAGATTTTCAAATTTATTAGTTTCACTTGTTTAGTGGCCACAGTGTCATGTGCCAACCTCTCGAGGGACCCTCGCCACGTGCATCCATCAGCTAGCCAAGTGTCGGGCCAGGCATCGCCTGTATCGAGCTCAGCCGCTGATGCCGCCGCCAAGCTCGCTGCTCAGCAAGCTAAGCTGCACTACGTCGAGATTGGCCCATCTTTGAAGGGCGACTACAAATTCGGCTATGACACCGGCAATGGTCCAGCTGGCCAGAGTTTCCGTGAAGAGACCCGACTGGACGATGGAACTGTCAAAGGCGCCTATGGGTATGTGGACGCCAACGGCAAGCAAAGGATCGTCAAATACACAGCTGGAAAGAACGGCTTCGTCGTCGACAATGACGCTGAGGCGCCGGGTCAAGGAGGCTCTGCTCCCGCCCAGGCCAGCCCAGTTCGCGAAGTCCCTGAGCCAGTTCGTCGTCCGCAGCCCGTAGAGCTGCCCTCAGCGAACGCCCCATTGGCTCAACCCGCTCAGCCAAGCTTCGACGAGCAGCCACAGTTCAATATTCAGCGCGGACAAACGCCAGCTCAGCCCACGGTTGAAGATCGTGCCAGAGCCGAGCGCGAGCACGCCGAGGGTCTGAGACAGCACCAGCTCGCTCAGCAAGCTGCCCTTGCCCAGCAACAGAGACTTGCTCAGCAGTTGCACCTGCAGCAACAACAAATCCTTGCCTCTCAGGCCAGACAACAGCCGGCACCTCAGCAGAACTCTCAGCAGCAGTTCGCCTCTCCCCAGCACCAACCACAGCACCAGTTCCCCCAGCCACAAGTTCACCAACAGGTCGACCCGCAAACTGGCTCATTCTTCTCTAGCTCGACCGATGACAACCTAAACCAGCTCTTGAGCAATCAATTTCGCCAACTGAGACAAGGAAACAACTTCGCCAACCAATTCCAGCAACCGCAGCAGCAGGGCTTCACCGCTCCGCCACAGGATGCCCCTGCCTTCCAACAAGCAGCTCCACAGTTTGTAGCTCAATCACAACCAGCCGACTTCGGCCAGCTCAGAGCGGCTCGCCAAGCCAGTTCTCAGCAATTGCAGCAACAATCCCACCAACCGGTTGGGCCGCAGTCAGTCCTCGCTGCGCTGCACCAGCAGCAGCAGCAAGACGCCCAAATGTTGGCCAATCTACGCGCTCAACAGGCCGCCAGACTTCAGGAACAGGCCAGGCATTCAGCTCAGCAGTTGCGAGTCCCGCAACCGGAGCAGCCTCAATTCCATGCCGAGCCTCAGCCACAGGCATTCGCAGCTCAACCAGCTGTTCACCGCGCACCTCAGCCGCAAGCTCAAGCACAGCCCCAGTTCGCCTCGCGCCAACTGCAACCGGCTGCATCGGCGAACAGCGCGGTCAGCCCCCAGCCAGAGGCCTTTGGGCCGCCAGTGATTGACATCCGCACACTCAACTACTCGATTGGCCAGCAGACTCGCGTCTAGATCGCCTAGACACGCGCATGTGGAGGCTATATCTTGAGCACACCATACAACTGAGATGATCCAAATATGTATTCAACAATTTGTTCATTATTTATGAGACCGCATGAAACATCATGAAACATTCCGAACAAGGACCATGGCATTTTTATGTGAACAAGGAAAGAGCTCACGAGTCACGAGCAACAACTTGTGCGCTGGTTTATTGCTCGGCACTGCGAAAACTAGACTCCACTGATATAATGAAGTACTGTCCCAGATGAACTAAATGCAGCGAAGCATCACATGACTATATATGTATATATATCTAGAATCCCTAACATGAGTCTTCTGGCGGCAAGTGCTCAGCGAATTTTTGCTTGATCTTGTAGCACTCATCTTCATTGAGGTTCCATCTCTTGACGGCCTGCGACAAGGTGATGCTACTCTCTGGAATCTGTCTGTAGTCGCGTTTACAGGTGCCGCCCATGAAATCTGGCAGATTCTCTTCTGTAAAATACTCATATATCGTTTGCGCGTCCGAGAATTTCACCAAGTCCTTGTGGTCGTCCGAGAGCCACTGCTTAGCCAGACCCCAGAACGAGCGCAGAAACCAGGGCAGTTCGTGGACGAGCATGTATGATAGCCCTTTTGGGAAATAATTTACTAGAGTTGTTATAACGAAGAATAGTAGGTCCATGTCTACATTGTTAATGCCGGCGCCTTGGAGATCGAAACAGAGCACAATACCGCGCCCGTTGGCCTTCTTGTCCGCCTCCTCGATGATGCGGAACAGGAAGGACTTGGTGAACTGCTGCACGAGCGGTATCTTCTGATTGACGCGTATGCGCATCCACACGGGAATGTTGCCCTTCCGGTCGGGCTCGTAATGGAAGATGGCGCCTATGCGATAGAATTCGTGTGGAAACTCGCGTATCGAAATGACGGGCGAGTTGCGGAACTCGAGCGCCTTCCGGATCATCGAGTGGGCGCTCTTGACGTCGAGCTTGACGCGCAACAGGTAGCGCTCCACGAACCAGCTGTCTGTATAGACCTTCTGAATGTCTTCCTTGCTGAAGCGGTCCGGGTTGTTTTGTATGTCTTCGATGACCATTTGCCTGAGCTCGCGAGTCAGATGGGAGTATTCAAAGTCCGGCATCGAGCGCTCCATCGTGGAAACGGCCGAGCATTTGAGGGGACTCTTGTTGATAGCCACCATCTTGCTGAGGTGTTTGAGGCTTCTAGTCGGACAGGCTATTTGGACTCTCCCGCCTGGAGGTCGGTGAATTCTATTTGGACGAGGGATTTTAAACAAGTTGGCTCTTGTAGTATCGCTCACAAACTGCACCGGCAAATTGACACACTAGGATTTATTCAATCCCCTTCGATCCGAGCGCAGTCCCTCACAGTCCCTCGCAGTCAGACAAACTACTTGACGCTTGACGACTTGTCTCTATCTCGCCTCAATCCTAGACGCAATATACCTCAGTCTCGGAGCGGCGCAGGTGTAGTGTGACAAGCTAAACTATTTGGCCGCGGCGATTATCTGGACGATCTTGATCGGTATTGAGAGATATCAAGTCGGCTCCAGCAACACAGCGGTGGAGCGAGGCGTTCTGGTGGTTCGGTTGGCGGTCGCGAGACTAACGCGGCAAGTTTTGGTTCAAGATTTGACTGACGTCGGTGGCGCCGGACGGAAGCAGGTCGCGGGCGCGCCAGACTAGACGAGACGGGCGAGTGCACACGAATCAAGTTATTTGCTTGTAGCATGCGGAGCTCTAATTTGCATCAGATCTTGTCGTCGTCGTCGTCGTCGTCGTCGTCGTCGTCGTAGTCGTCGTCGTACTCGTCGTCGTGGTCGTCGTCTGGGTGGTCGTCGTCAGCAAGTGCGCGACTAGGCGCTCGAGAGGCGCGCGCTATAACTACACGCGAGTCTCAATGGTTCCTTCAATTAGAAAACACGAGCGGGAAAATCAAAGGGGCGAGTGTTTGTGAGTGTGTGTTTGGCTGCGAAAGAGCGCGGGTGCGGGTGAGTGTGTGTGTGTGGAAGAGTTCAAGAACTAGGAAGCCGCGCGGGGCGGCGGCGCTAAGTATGGCGCCGACGGTTTCAATATCAGGTCCATTCTTAGTTTGCCCTCGCGAGCACAAAGCCGGGCGGGCGATCAAGGGTCGGCACCCGAGCCGCAAGCATACGGCGAGAGCGGAACAGAGACCCAGAGAGAAAGAGAGAGAGAGAGAGAGAGAGAGGAGGAGAGAGAGAGAGAGGGGAGGGGCGAAATGGTGAGCGGCTCAGTTTCGCGCCCACAGGGTAAAAGCTGTGATGCCCCTGAGATAGCTGAAGTTAGGCGAGCGTGCGTGCAAGCGAGGCGCGTGCCAGCGGCTTCCGCCGGCTCGGCAAGATTTGAACGACCGATCAACTTGTTCGGCGAGCTTCAGGCGCGCTGGCTTCAGCAGTCCCAGAGACGCGACAGCGAATGGCAGGAAACTTACTTATTTAGCTATCGTCGTTTCAGTCAACAGTCGAGAAGGCAAATTTGCGGGCTCGGGCTGAGAATAAGACAGTTATATTGACGATAGCGCGCGCAGTCTGTCGTCTGCCAGTCCGCACATTCCGCCCGCCCTCTCGACCGACTCGCCGTCGGCAGCTCCTGGACGCGAGTGAGCCGAGACACGGGCGAGCCCGCGAGCGCCAACTCTGCACAATCTTGCCCGAAGCCGATGATGAGTTTGGTGTCTGCGTCGTCACCTCCAACCACTACGGCGAGGATGAAGATGAAGACAACAAACACCAACTTGTACAGGTGCGAGCTTCCCATGAGCTCAAAGTATCTCAGACTCTGCGCTTGACGAGGGAATTCTCGAAAATTTAGTCCAGACGCGCGCGCACGAGCCGATCTCGTGCGTATGATCTCGGCCGGGCGGCCGTGTCGCTGACAAGCCGCGGCCGCCGTCCCCATTGCGTGCGCCTTCCAAACACAAGCGGTCGTTATAATTAGCCCGGACAACTTGTTGAGCGACTCAAAGAGGGGAAGTGGAGGAGTCGAAAATGATCGGCGACGTTCAGACGGCGCCACCTCGAGCCAGAGTGAGCGCGAGCGTGCAATTGTTTGAACGCAGAGGACAGCAAAATATTGCTGAATCCGCCAGCTCTAATTGGCTCGACTCGGCGATCGAGAGAGAGGCCATTGTGTGGCGGCATTGGGTAGTCTCCTCTCTCCAGCGGAGGTCTAAACTATGGCTCACTATACTGTTCGCATGGCTTCAGCCGGGCGGTCTCTCGCACACGGATCTACGTCTCTGCCGGCCTGGTTGCAAATTAGCCTTTCCGAAATTTATCATTGCATCTCTCAGGTGGCGCAGATGGCTCGTAGGGCGTTGAAAATATCCCAAATGATAAAAAGACCGAGCTTGAGGCCCGCACTGGCTGGCATCGTTGCCGGGGACTTCGAGGGAGTCGCGCCCGATTCGCTAGCTCAGCGTCTGTTGAACGGGTGCTCGGACTGAAGAGCGCATACAGGTGAGCTGGGGGCTCACTTCAGCTGAGCGGCGAGTCTGTGTGCAGCCCAGCCAAACTCAGCTCAGGCCAGCCTCGCTCAGCCGACTCGAACCGACTACGCCACCAGCAAGGTCGACCAGATATGCGCCCGCTTCGAGTGCGCGCGCTGCTCCCAATCTGCTGATCGCTCTCGCTGGCTAGGCTCTAGCTCGGGCTCGAGTTCGAGCTCGGCTTGTTCGCGCTGGAAGTACGCAATCAGCGGCTCGCGATTTCCTATCTCGCCTCCGGTCGTGGGCGGGATGTGCGAGCGGCCGGGCCGCCCGGCCAATGTTCGCGCACACAAAAGCTCATCGTTAGCGCGCGGCTCACCTGCACGTGGCGCCTGCACGCGCGTCTTCGTGCGAGTGCGCTCGCAGCGACCGCTGGATCTAAGTGGCGCTCATTCGCACAGGCCCGTAAGTCACACTGGCCGAGAGCGCGAGTGGCCGCTCGAGCGATCCACAACTGCGCTAACAATTCTCAATCACTCGAACGTGAACGAGGAAGTCCAGGCCGAGCACGCGCGAGATTATATAAGTCGCGCGTGCGCGCGTGACAAGCGCCATCTGATCAGAACAATTTCGCCGCCACCAATCAACTCCACAAACGAGCGCTGACTTTTTATGTAACCTTTGGCTCTATTTGTATCTGCGTCCGCGCGAGTCTGACGCTCAGGGCGCGCTCAAAGTGTTGTTTCGAGCGACGATATTAAGGAGAAGGGGCATAGCGCCTTTGCTGATCGCCTAGTGGATGTTCTCGTAGTCGGTGTTGAGGCCGACCAGCACGACCGAGTAGTCGGAGTGGAGGAAGAAGCGCTTGAGCGGGTGGAGAGTGGACTCGATGAGGTCGAGGATGCGCACGATGGCGCCCGAGTAGATTTCCTGCTCCTCGCTGGCCTCGTACTTGTGTGTGTTTATCTCGCTGGTCACGATGCGAGTGATCGCCTCGGCGTCCACACTGTTGGCCACGGCGGGCGTCTCCAGGACGAGGAACTCGAGGCCGTTCTCTTGGCGCGCGTGAAACTCGACATGGGGGTGGATCAGATCGAGACGAGTCCTCTTGGCGCCGAACAGGTTCTTGAGGTCGCGGTCGTCGAAGTACTGCTGCAGCGCCACCGTCTCGAAGTTGTTCGTGTAGGCGATCACCTGGCCCGCGCCCAGGCCCACGGTGATCACGTGCTCGGGCGTGACGATGGCAATGGTGGCGCTAGCGCTCGAGTCGTCCGAGTCGGACATGGTCTTGCGGACGCTCTTGTCGACCTCGCGGAACACGCGCTCAATGGTGTCCCGAATGGTGTCCTCGATCTGGGCGCGCTCGCTGTCCAGCCCGGCGGCGTCCTCTTGAGCGAGCCGGTCCAGCGAGGGTAGCTGGGCGGTGACTGCGTTGGCGAGCTCGCGCAACAGATGCGCACGCACCTTGTTCACCACGTACGCGTTTCCGTTGCCGTGATACAGTGCCAGGAACTGGGCCTCTTTGCCGGTGTCCTTGACGTCCCAGCGGTCCATCAGCGTGCCAAACACCTTGAAGGAGCGCTGGCCCACGGCAAACGGATTCAGGGCCGACTTCACGGCGCGCAACGTCGGGTCGGGCTTCTGGCCGGCCATGGTGACCTTGGTGGCCAGATAGTTGCGACGCTCGTAGGCCTTGTTCACGAACTTGTCCTGGTAGTAGAAGATGTCGGCGTGCTTGTCGTAGCCGTCCTGGTCCTCGTCGAACAGGACGCCCTCGTCGTCGGCGCTCTCGGCCATTCGCCTCAAATCCTCGCTCACGTCCTTGGCGACGGTCAGTAGCGCGCACAGCGCCACCACCAGCAGGCCCGCTGTCATCGGCAATCTCAAACGATTCATGGCGCTTGCTTGGAAGTCGCTATCCTAAGCCTATTCAATTAGTCGCTATTGTCTCGAACTCACGTCGGCTGTGCGAAGGGTCTCAGTTAAACTGAATCAATGAGACGGAGCTAAGGCGACGCCGGCCAGACCGGCAACGAGTCCCGGCCGCGCGCTCCGAGACTATTTTTAGCGCGAATGTCGTCACTCGGCGGCCCTTGAGCGAGCGCATCATCAGTGGCGCCGCCGACGCGCTCGACCTTTCGCCAAGTGAGCCCAACTCGACATCCCTCAAGTTCAGGGCTCGCCCGCTTGACCGGCGTTATCTAAGCAACTCGGCACACCTACCACGCCCCCGACGCGGGTCCCGCCCGCGCAGGAACACCCCCTCGAGGAGCACAAACACCGACCCGGACGACACTCGTGCGCGTCCAGCGAGTGGACGCGCGTGCGCGTTGCCATGACAATCTGCCGCCGATCAGCTGATTTACTGGCAGACAGCCCCACTCAAGGTCGCAGCATTGCGCCGATCTCCACTTAACCTGAGAGTGAGAGAGAACTCGATCTGAACTTCACTTGCTGCCCTTCAAAGCCCTGGCCCCAGCGCCACCAGGAGCCAGGATGCACCTCATCGGTGCCGTCATCGTATTTCTGATCGCAAATTACCTCAAGCTGATGCTCGCGCTAGTGCCCATTTGCTCGCTATTCAGATGTAAGTTTCACCTACGGCAAGTCTGTACGAATCTATGAATGAATCAATGAATGAATGAATGAATGGATGAGTGTGTTGACATCGATACCTCGAGAATATCTCACTGATCAACAGCTTTCTTCCCAGCGTAGACTACTACAGCCAGCGCCATGTTTACATTATCCTGTCCGAGCTCGTGCTGGTGCTCGTGCTCATCATTGTCATGTCCGCCTCGCTGGCGCTCACCCGAATGCACTGCAACCGGATCGCCAACTACCTCTTGCTGCCCGTCCTCCTGGGGCTCGGCTTCATCCACCTCGCCCACCGCCACCGAGACGCAGTCGCGCCCACACGCACGCCCTCTGCAATCGGATCTCAAGCCGCCACCGCCGCCGGAAGTGGGCCGGGTCGCCTCGAGGCGCGGACTGCGGCGAAGGGCGGATTTTTCGATGACGGAGACTCGCTAGTGGACTCGATCGAGCTGACGCTCTGCAATGGGCTCGCGGGAATGGCGCTGGTCCACTTGACGAGCAATTTATTCCACAAGCAGCTGGCCAAACTGGTGGACTAGCTCGCGCGCCCGCATTAACTATTACAAGCGCCCTATTAAGCGTGGGCGTATCGTCAGCAGGGCGTCGCGCGCTATTGGCGCTCACTCTCAGCCAGCCAGCTGTCTGTAAGGATGAGTCAGCGAATACGCTCGAGCGAGGCCGAGTTCTAATTAGACATGCAAATTAGTGTCTTTGCGCACTAGTCTCATTTGCACTCGTCGCCTGGCCGCTCGATTTGGCGGCGACGGCTGCAGCAACAGCAACAGCAACAGCAGCAGCAGCAGCAGCAGCAGCAGCAGCAGCTCTGGTACGGGGGCCGCGCGCGCTTGCGAGTAATGATATTCATGAGATATGATGAGCTGCACCCGCGCGAGCTTACGCTAAGACGTCGCCGGCACGACGGATCCGATTATCTCCTGGACCGGCCTGCAAGTGGAGCCGCGCGACCACCAGATCCCAACCAGGGCCCCGAATTAGCAAGTTTGATTTGGCACTCGAGTGCGGGCGTCAGGCGACGACAACTACGCCCACAGCCACGTCGACGACAACGACGACAACGACGACAACGACGACGACGACGACGACGACTGCGACAGCGACGACTCGGCCGGTGCGGCCGGTGATTGCAGAGCGCCGAGTGCGAGTGTGCGGACGCCCGCCGGTGGGCGTTCTTCCCGTCGACGGCCACTCTCGGCTTTGGGCGCGTCTGGGGCGGGAAGTAGTTGAGGTGTCCAGAGGGGCGGCTCCTCGTCGCGGGAGATTGTCGGCGCTGATAAAGACACGGCCACTCGCGCCCGAGCACAACCACTGACTATCTCCACCACCACCACCTCCACCACAACCATAACAACACCGACGCGAACAACAACAACAACAACAACCACCGCCACTGACACACTTGAGTTTGCGCATGCAAAAGCCAGTCACTGGAATAATGGGCCGGACTTGAGGAGCACCGACTCGAGCGGGGCGGTGTGGGTGCTGGTTGTTGTTTGCCACCACCACGAGCACGACGAAGACGACGCGCCGGCGCTCACGGGCAGCGAGAGCGAGAGACACAGACAGAAGAATAAGGCGATTGAATCTCTGTCCTGGGCCCCACTGTGGAGCGCCTGATGCGAGCGGACCAGCGAGCGAGTCAGGCGCACAGAGAGAGAGAGAGAGAGAGAGAGAGAGAGAGAGAGAGAGAGACGGCGACAGAGACGGGGACAGAGACAGAGACAGAGACAGAGACAGAGAGCTGGTGGTGAGAGAGTGTGAGTGCCAGTGAGTGTGTCAGTGAGCGTGTGCGTGTGTGTCTGTTTGTGTGTGTCTGTCTCTGTTTGGGTGTGTGTGTGTGTGTGTCAGCGTGAGTGAGTTTGAGTGTGCGTTTTAGTGAGTCGGGTGGCGGGATCCTAGTCGTGGTGGTGGTGGTGACAGGAGGACAAACAATAAGTAACCGCAGAGTAAAAGTCGCCAGTGTCCGCGAGCCAGTTCAGGTCCGGCACACTCGAGTGAAGAACAGTGCACCAAGGGCAAACAGACTAGTCGACGCACTTGCCTCGGCCCAGGTGAGTTGCGCGCGAGACCAGAAGTAGTGTCCCATCAGCACCGGCAACAATCACCACCACCACAACAACGACCACGACGACGACAACCACCACAAAATCGACAACAACCACACATAAGAACAATCATGAACTCAGTGGTGTTGTTCGTGGCGCTGGCCTTTGTGGCGCTCGTCGTCGACGTCCAGGCGAACGGCGGCGAGTTTGTGCCAAACCAAAGCGGTCGGGTGAGTATGCAGGTCGCCAGCGACACCGGCGGCCGTCGTAATGAGGGTACGCACAGCCATGGCCGCTGCTGCTACTGCTTCAACACTCACGCACATATACTAATCGATTGAGACTCGCCAATGTGCTCATACAGACGGTGAGTCTGGTCAAACGCTCGCTTTGCAACACTTTCGGCGGATGCGGCGCCAAGCGCTCGAGTATGCCCCACCTGGAGAGCTACAAGAGCGCCGGCGAGAGCGAGGCGTCCGAGGAGAAGCGCGCGGACGCGAACGCCAAGCTGATCTCAGAGATACTCGAGGACATCATCGAGCATCTGCAACAGGATAAGAACTACAAACAGGGCAAGTACGTCATGTTTGTGCCCAAACAAACAGTCGACGGCTCGAGCTTCCTGCAGCGCCTCGAGGCGAGCGGCGAGGCCAGTGGCAGTGGCAGTGGCGCAGGCGGCGTGACGCCGAGCAATCAGCGGTCCGGCAACGTTTTGCGCGTCGTCGACGACAACTACACCTTTTGAGTTGTGGTTGGCCGGACAAAACCGAGCTCATGAACCGGCCGCTTCGACGACGAGGAGAGCCGCCGAGCTGGGCGGCGAGGCGACATCGTGGGCGCGGGCGCCTCACGCGAGCCGAGGTGACGTTCAAAAGTGATGACTGTATTGATTGCGGGACTCGAGCGATACTGTATAGACTTTCATGAAGGCGACGGCGGCCATGAGGACGTCAACGCAAGTCGTAGTTGGGGCGACTTTCCTCTCAAAGCTTAGGGACCATTGGAACAGCGACCACAGCGCCACAACAACGACAACCATCCCACCTAATTATACGCACCAAGAGTTGTCGGCCATTTAGCCTCCATTAAAACTCACTCCTTCGTTTGCATTCTACCTCACACACGCCCAACAATCGATTGCTCAGGTGCCGGGCTCTTGCGCTTGAAGGCCGCCAACGGTAACTCGCCGGTATTGGGCGGCGAGTCAGAGGCGGGCGGCCACCTGAGTTGCGTCACCATTATTGGCGCGAGTTGCAAACACCTCCAGTCGAACAGCAGTCGACTCGTGACTCGTGGGCGCAGTGTCCACGGTAGGGGGGACCATGCGGGCGGTGCGCGCCAGTTGTCATAGAGACAACGATCGGCGCGAGCGACCACACGACCGGCCTGTTTGGGTGCTGCACTACTTTGTGCCTCATTCCTGCACATTTAAATCTCGTCTCTCATCATCATAGAAGGACGACTCCAGACTCATGGTGAGTGTCGACGAGTATCAACATGGAGATGCTGAATCGCCAGGTGAGCTCGACAATCCAAGAGTTCAGCGACTTCGAAGAGTGCGACTACAGTGAGCAGGACGAGCCAGACAGGGCCGAGTGTTACAGACTGGACAGAGCGCGCAACCTGAGGGCGCGAGCCAGCCAGAGCGGCGAAAGGGGAGCGCCAGATGAAGCCGTACACAATGATGGGCCCAACGAGGCCGCGCCAAATACTCACTGTGATCGCAAACAAGAGCTCAACTCGGATGCAAGACAGGTACCAAAGAACAATCACGAGGATATGCGCATTGCGGGTGACCTGTGCACCACTGGCGAGCAGGACCAGTTGATGCTATTGCGCGAGCTGCTGGCCATCGAACGGCGCACCAATGAGGGCCGTCGGCGCAACAATCAGACGCTCAGGGAGTGCATCCAACGGCTGCAGACGGAGAATCTCCGCAAACAGAACGAACTCGTGCAGGTGCTCGAGACGAGCGACAAGCTCAAGGCTCAGAAGGAGGCCCAGATCGAGGCAGTCCAAGCGACGGTGCGCGAACGCGAGCTTCAACTGGAGCAAGTGCGCGACCAGTTGGCCCGTCTGGAGCCCGAACAGGTGCGCGCCGAGGCGCGCGCCGCCCTCGAGCGCCAGCGCGAGCTGGGCCAGGTGGAGTGCGAGCAGTTGCGCGCTCAGCTGGGCGCTGTTGAGCGGCAACTGGTTGAGGAGCGCCAGGCGCACTCGGCCAGTCTGCAGGCGATCAACACCAAGATGGAGGCTCAGGTGCGAGGCCACCAGGACGAGCGGGCCAGGCTGGAGTGTCGACTCGAGGAGGCGCGCGCCGAGCTTGAGCGCTGCTTGAGCGAGCCGCAGAATCTGCTCGTGGGCGCGCTCAGAGAGGAGAAGGCCAAGCTCGAGCTGAGGGTCGAAGAGTCGGCGCTGGCGTTGCGCGACCTCCAGCACAAGTACGACTCGCTCCAACGCCGGCTCGAGGGCCTGCTGGCCGAACAGGAGCAGGCCGAGCGCCAGCAAGAGCTGGAACTCGAACGCCTTGGCAAAGTGCATGCGAGCCAACGCGAGCAACTCGTCAGCCTCAACGCTGAGTTGGATGACCGGCTCGAGGCGGTGCAGGTGTTGCACTTCAATTTGGAGCGTAGCGAGAAGCGAGCCAGAAGTTTGCTGGCGGTGTTGCAGGCCAAAGAGGCGACTTTCAAGCGGATGCTCGAAGACTTGGAGGGGCGCCACGCGAACGAGCTGGAGCGCGCGCAGAGTCAAGTGCGCGCCCTCGAGCGGCGCCTCATCGAGGCCAACAGCGAGCTCGACAGGAAGCAGAACGAGCTCGTCAAGCTGCGGCTCGAGCAGGAAAACCAGCTCGAGTCGATGCGTAATGACCGCGACGAGCGACTTGAGCGCTCGGCTCTTGACCAACAAAAACTAGACGACCACCACTCAGACCACGGGCTGAAAGTTGGCACGCGCGCAAGTGAGCTTCTCGTCCGAGAAAAGTCGCCACCATTGAAGAGGTGACAAGAGATGGCTCACCGTTTCCGGGATGAAATCAAAGTCTGCGGTCGGAGCTGGCGCAAGTAAGGCCCGGCTGTGTGCCAAGCAGGAGAACTGATGAGACCTAGCACGGAGCGGCTTTCCAAAACGAGGTTCGCCTGGTAGGACGTTGCATCGCAAGAGGGCCGGAATGGAGGCTGCGATCGTCTAACTCTGGAGTGAGGCAGCGGAGCGGTGGCGAAGCGACTCGAGGCGCAGGTGCACGACCTGAAGAAGGCCAACGAGCGATCGGCAGTCAAGTTGCGCATCGCCGAGACCAACCTGAGCAAGTCGGCGCAAGCCATCAATCGAGAGCACACGAAAATGATGCGCGACTATGAGCACAACTCGAGGCAGTCAAGTCCGAGCAGTGCTGTTTCGAAGGAACAAGTTGCGCTAACCGGCGCTATTTGTCACAAACTCACAAGATTGCGATCATCTTCGCGGTGTCCCTCAGCACCTGTCGACCCCAAGACGTGTGGTTACACGCAAAAAGCTTGCCACAGTTCCGAAGCAAACGGAAAGTGTCGACACGTAAGGTCGCTCCTTCGACTAGATTGTCATTTGCTCATGAGTATGTCATCTGAATCTCTTGAACAAATTGATCGGTCTCTTCACGACTTGCAGAGACGACATTCCTAGTGCCTCAGATAGTGTTCATACAAAACTCTTTAACTGTTATGCTTTGTAACTTGCGCGTCGTAGTGCTTGTAGGTGACCGACACCAATCGGCCTAATAGTTGTGCTATATTTGATCACTCAACACCATGTGAAGAAGGGCGCTGTCTTTTGGAAACTCTGGGTGAAATTATCCGTCATAGATCGTAGCCTGCCTCGAGAGGAGGGTTGAGACGACGAAGTGTGCCGCCGCTCCACAAGTATGGGCGGCATTTGGACTAGCTGGAAAGGTGTCTTGCCCTCCTTTAAAGCTTGAGTTAGATTGAGTATCTGGCCGCGCAGGACGGACATCTGACGCTCGAACATGCTCTTGTCGAAACCACCGTCCTTTTTGAATATCTCATACAGTTCATCACATAGCTCTTGCACGAAGTTCATATCTGTGAGCAAGGGGTAATATAGCTTCCTACATTCTTGAGAAAAGGCTATCTTCGCATACGGTAACCAGGCCCAATAGTACGGATAGGCGCGCCATTCATCGGGATGTTTGAATGGGAACGCCAAGCCATTGTCTATGGCGGCAATCTTTATCGTGGGCTTACGGGACTTGATATTATCATCGCCAGAAGTCATGGCGTTTGCCTCATCGCTTGTACCCCTAGTATCAGTATTGGTTTCTTGATGATCAACACGCCGCGAGGACTCTTGCAGCATCACGTCACCACCTGCTTGTATTTGATCACTGGAAGATGGTGTTGAGGTATCCAACAGGAGATTGTTCTCTGGGGTTCGTGATTGTGTCGATGTTGCTAAATTGCCGTTGTTGTCTTTTGTAGTTCGAGGTACGCTGGTACCATTTGCAACATTGGCAGTGTCATTAACATCGTAGTATATCAGCCAATTGTCGTTACCGCGATCGGTATTTCGTATGATATAGTCTAACATCACAAGACGCTCGAATTGACGCTGGAACTCGAGCTTCACCTCCACCTCTGGGGGAAACTCCTCGAATCTACGTAGCCATATAGCAGCATCCTCGTAGTTTTCCACGAATAATTGGAATGAGCCCACCTTGGGTGGTAGTCCAATACGATTAAAATGCTTTCCAACTTTCGGGAAGCGTTCGTTGACCTCGCGTTTGGTGTTGGCTTTTGCACGATCTATTGCTGAGTAGTTGAATGTTCTACTAAAAAGCTTAACAACTCTAGTCTTCGGAACAATACCCAATCTCAACTTCCTATCAACAGCGTAGGCACTCGCCTCGGACAAATATCCTTGGTTCGGGACCAAACAAGAGCGGCCAAAACAACATGGACAGCAAAGCTTGTGCATCCACTTGGTCCATTTGGGATTTAGCCTACCATAGGGCTCTTCATCCTTGGGCTTGAAGACCGCAATTCTTCTTTGGCCGGACGAATCAAAGACGAAGTAGCTACCACTTGAGCCTTGATATATTCGCTGCGGATAGACACCCTCCTCGATGGCTGCCTCGGCCTCTTGCACTACTTCATTGAAGTCTGGGTCATCTTCAAAATTGTTGTCGATTCTGGAAATACTGTTATTGAGATTGTTATCATCGATAACAATTGATGCCGATTCAATGTCTTGGGAATGCGTGGCCATAACTGATTTTCCTAATAGACATTGGATCTCTGAGCTATCTTCCATAAATCATACATCCGGCTTCGACGAAGGACAAAAACACTCAGTGCCCCAGAGAGATGAAAATGATTGATTCTCTAAATTAGTCGAGGAGTCAGTTTCGATCATGAGGGGTACTAATGTGCCAAATATTGTTATTAATGGTTGTAAATAATGAGCGAGTGAGCAATAACAACGAATTGCCTATTAAATTGGCTGATAACGAGTTTGACTAATTCAGCAATGTTTCAATGTGGCGCAACACTGGAGGCCGCAAAATGGAGAGCACATGGGGTGCGTGGACGAGTGATAGTTGTGTGATGATCGATCATTAAGTGACCAAGTGGCTTGATTGATTGTGCTGATAAAGTAGAAAGCCCGTCACTCTGGCGGCGAAGTGTCAGTGCATGGTTGCGATTCAATTGTTGTGTGACACACTTAGGCCAGCTGGAGGACTCATTGATGCATCAAAACATGAATATGATGGCTTAAGATCACAAGAATGAATCGGTTTGCCTTGTCATGAGGGCCCTATTTCACAACCTACACCAGCTTGCAGGCAGCCTGCAGTTCTCGACCGTAATGGTGGGCATGTGGTTTGCCATGTTTGAGACTTTTATTTGAAATAAAACTTTGAACTGCTCTCATATAACAGTTGCCCGTCTAGCTCAATCGGTAGAGTATGAGGCTCTTAACCTCAGGGTTGTGGGTTCGAGCCCCACGGTGGGCGATCTTTTTTTCTCGAGTTGCTCGCGAGTCTACACGACTGGCTCAGAGCGTGCGTGTCTGAAGCCAGTCTACAGGCCGGGAGGAGAGAGAATTTGTACCTATGCCGAAGGGATTTCTAGACTGCTGTAAGATTGCAAGCCACGTTCATCTGGCAGCAGCGGAATTGGGAGCGTGAGGTGGCGGCCGGGCCAGCATCAATATGTCCTGACTGTCTGCATGTGTGTCAGGTAGTCTGGCCGCTTCACCCCAGTGCGTCTGTCTAACTGTCTGTCCGCCTGCGCGACGGTCCTGTGGCGGACTGAGCGCTCTGGCAGGAAAACACACACGAGTGCTGGCGGCAAAGCCAAAGAACAAGAACTGCGACGACGGCGGCGGCCGTAGGAGCCACAGCGACAGCGTCAGCGCCAGCAGCAGCAGCAGCACTGCAATGTTCGGCAGCGAATATCGCAAAGCCACCGCCGAGCGGTCGAGCGAGCGGGTGAGCTAAAGAATGACGCCGCCGGCGACGGCACAGCGAACATTTTGGATGCCCGAAGCTCAGGAATGAGAGAAGGAGATATTTACTTTATCAACTCGCACCACTCTTTTACCTTCATGATCGCCCTCAAGACTAAACTCTAGGCTCACTTCTTTTATTACACTCTACTTCCTCAGCGGATATCATTGCAGCTCGTATTCACCCTCGACCGCCACCACTGATCAGTCAAACTCGCTCGACTTATCAGGACACCGAGAAAAAATACCAGACAGGAATCTTCTCTTCGGTCAACTTGACAGGTCGCGCAGTCCCGAGGAACAGACACCAGCAGGTTCTCGTTTAGACTGCCCCCTTTGGACAGGCGAGCATTTCTGTGGACCTGAGTATCTCCTTCGCACTACCACAGCAGTCAGTTGAAAGCACTGACCTCTTCGGAAATTTGCTGTCAAAAAAGCTTGTATCCTGTCAGAGATTGCCCTAACAATCGGCCAGATTGTCAAAGGAACTCAAAATCTAATAGCATTTCGGAGGCAGGAGAAAACAAAAGCACGCGTTTAGATTCCAACTCTCTAACAACGATTTAAAGGTCTACATATGTACCACTATCGCTATCAGCCGCCAACGCCACACCTAGCCAACAGAAACGCAAACGCCTTCGCGACTAATAATCATCGTTCAAACTCATCATCTGTAACTAGAATCAACAATACTCAAGCGGCTGCAGATTTGGGACCAATCAATTATCATAGTAACAACTCTTTAGCATCACACCAGCCCACTAACAAGAGAGCACCCAACTACGGCAATCATCACAAAACCGGAGTTAACTCGGTTTACCACAGTGGTGCCTATTCCTCGCAACCGAGGCAGTTTGCCGAGGAGCGTCAGGATGTCATCTTTCGCAAAGTCAGAGGTATATTGAACAAGATCACTCCGGAAACATTTGACAAACTAAGCAATGAACTTGTCAATGTTGGACTGGATTCACCTCGCACCCTACGGGGTTTGATCTATCTCTTGTTCGACAAAGCTCTCAAAGATCTGAAATATAGTTCACTGTATGCTAAATTGTGTCAGGAACTCAGCGAAAAGGCGCCCAATTTTGAACAAGAGCCTGGGCCAAATACATTCTGTAAATTCCTTATATCCAAGTGCGAGGATGAATTTGAGAGACGCCGGAAGGCAACCGAAGACTTTGACGGCAAACATGAGCTCACAGACGAGGAGTTCGAACAGAAGGCTATTGCCAAGCAAAAGATGCTTGGCAACATCAAGTTCATCTGTGAGCTCGGAAAGAAACGTCTCCTTCAGGAGGAAATCTTGCACGAATGCATACGAGGTCTTCTATCGAAGAAGAAGGAGAGACCTCTACAAGATCAAGCTCAAGACTTGGAATGCCTCTGTCAAATAATGCGCACTATAGGTAGTTTATTGGACATTGAAGCTTCACGGAATCTCATGAATCAATACTTTGAGCGCATTGATATGTACTCGCGGAAACCGGATTTACCCTCGAGGATCAGATTCATGCTGCGAGATGTTATTGATCTTAGGAATAACAAATGGCGTCCAAGACCCTTCCAAAAGGAAGATAATGTTCCTCAGCCACTTTCTAAATTGCGCGAGGAGGCAGGATTCCAAAATAATCATGGGGCTGTAGATAAGACGGGCAATACAAAGAATCTAAAGGGTATAAATGACCTATCTAGGATGCACAGTGTCAAGTTTTCTTCTCTCCTGCTTGAAGATGACGGTCCGAGTTTCACCACCACAACGGATTTTCATTGGGGTTCTAACACATTCATGCCCAATGAAACTGAATTTGATATTTTCTCTGCGACGATGCCAATTCAACAAAAGATAGGCACGAAAACTACGAATCCTCAGAGCTCATACAAGGACTTCACTGATCCCGGGGTTCCTGCACCGCGCCATCCTTACCCTAATCATACGTCTACAATTTCTTCCCAAAGAACAGGTATGACAGAAAATCTTGTATCCCATAACAATAACAATGGTATCGCGAGTATGCATGGCCGTATCGATCCATTTTCAGACTCTTTCAAAGTGAATAAGCATGGGCGACCACAGACAACAAAGGAAATGTTTGGACCATACAACAGGAATGATGGTCGACATGGTAGTGGTCCGGACAGAAAGGCTATCACAAGGGATCGTTTAACAACTTCGAATATGATAATTGAAAAGTTCAACCACAACAGCACTGCAATAGTACAACAAGAGAGAGACTCTTTTAGTCAACACGATAGGGGCAATATAACCGGATATGAGACTAGACATCCAGATGCAAGACTGCTCCCTGTCAAGGATGAGAGGTACAGCTCGCTGAGGCTGCAAAACAATCCATCTAGACCAATGTTGCAAACGAGGGATGGTCGTATATCGCCAAACGGACGTTTT
>SNVD02006541.1:0-249593 GCA_013180625.2 Boswellia sacra
CGTGGATTTGTCTCCCAAGATGTAAGGTAGGCAAAGCTGAACAGATTGTCAAAACACTGGTAAATGTAGCTTCATCAGGACATGGACCCAATTCTTTCATTCTGAAGAAAAACTTCAGACCTTCCTCCCCAAGATCATTTTCTCCTAGTCCACATATCATAACGTTCCACACAGTTGTGTCTCGAGTTGTCATCAGTTCAAAAACCTTGATTGCACTCCCAATCTCACCTATTTCAAAGTAACCAACAATTACATTAGTCCATGATACTATGTTGCTATAGGGGTTTTTCTCAAGAAATGCATGAGCTTCCTTGACAAGTCCATTTCTTATGAAACCCAGAATAATAGAGTTCCAAGTCTTTTGACATCTTTCGGGCATTTCCATGAAATTCCTAATAGCATCATTAATTCTTCGACTATTCACCAATCCATTAACCAAATGTTTCCAAGAATTTAAATCATGGACAGGCATTCTTTGAAATAAATTTTCTGCCATGTCAACAAATCCATTTTCCACATAACCAGCCATCATCACATTCCATGCTTGAACATCCTTTACAGGCATCTCTTCAAAGAGTTCACGAGCTTCAAAAATTTGTCCTGCTCTTACAAGTCCAGATACCATAATTGTCCAAGAAACGACATCTCTAGAACTCATTTCTTTAAAATACTTTTCAGCCAAATCAATTCTTTGACAATTCACCAGCCCACCAATCATCAAATTCCAAGAAATCACATCCCTTAATGGCATGTCATGAAAAACTGTTATTGCTTCATCGATCAAACCATTACGTATATACCCATTAATCATCGAATTTAATCATCGAATTCCATGTCACAACATCCTTAAGCAGCATCCTATCAAAAACTTCTTTGGCAGCAGTACAATCACCGCACAGCATCAACCCTGTAATAACCGTATTATATGAAAAGCTATCACGCTCAGGCATTTGATTGAATAAATAAATAGCTTTATTGAACAGCCCATTTTGAAAGTAACCCCGAATCATCACATTCCACGTGACGGTATTTCTCTGGGGCATTTTATCGAACAGGTTTTGGGCTTCTATTATACGGGCATTTCTCATAAGATGCGAGATTTCTGAGTTCATGGACTTTAGGTTTGAAGGAGTTAAAAGTGTTCTGTTTTGTATGGAGATCTCTTGAGTTGCAAAAGAGAGTAATCTGGAACGAGTTAAAGAGAGAAGTTTGTAGAGTTTGGGAACTGGTTGAAGGAGGAACATTATACCGTTCGCTTAAAGCCCAAAATGGGGGGAACAACAGAGGAGTCAAAAGCTCCGTGTTCAGAGATAAATAGCCTGCACAATGAAAGAAAGTGGGTTGAATAAATGTAATACAATAAATATTAGAGTAAATTAAAAAAAATAGATACAATTAAGGACCTTTAATAAAGTTTAAATATATCTTGAAAAATTTTTATGTTATAGACACTTTATTGAGAAAATGACTAAAATGTTCTTTAAAACTCAAACTTAAAAAAAAAGACGCGTTTCGTGGTGACAAAAAGGACACTCGACATGTCGAGTCATGTCGGATGTTTTAACCAACACTCGACATCATCGTTGGTGTTCACTCGATATATTATATCGAGTGTTGATCCGTGCATCCGACAAGACTCGACACGTTATGTGTAGTGTCGAGTGAACATCGACGATGATGTCGAGTGTCGGTTAAAGCATCCGACAGGGCTCGACACATCGAGTGTCTTCTTCATCACGACGAAGCGCGTCGATTTTCACCATTTTTACACACATCAAACCAAAAAATCAATCAAATAACACTTCATTTAGCCCCACAAACACAGAAAAAATACAAAATACAAATCCAAACTCAAATCCTCAAATTCAAAATCCTTAAAATCTACCCTAAATCCTCAAACACAGAATAAGTTTCTCGTTTCTTTTGTTGCGTTTCAAACTACATTTTTTACGGTGTCGAAGGATATTAAAAGTTGGACAACAATAGACGGTTATGAAAATAGGACACGGTTATGAAAATAGGAAGAAGTAAGTGAAGGAAAGAGGGAAATAAAGAGTTTAAATAAATTGAATTTCAAAGGGTATTTGAGTCTTTTTGTCAAGAAAGTGTCTATGGTATAAAAATTTTTCAGGATGTATTTAAATTTCATTACGGATCTCTAATTGTGTCCATTTTTTTAATTTTCCCATAATAATACCCTACTCTTTCGGTCGCTCGAGGATATTTGCACTCGAATACTTGTTGACGCACATTTCTTTAATACATTTTCTTTCAAAAGAATAAAAAATACAAATTTAATTTACGCACCTCCTTGACACCCAAAAATAACCCCTAACCCCAAGAAAAAACAAGGTTGAATAAAAACGCATATAATTCAAGATTTGGTAATATTCTTCTCTCGGTAATCGTAATCAGTTCTTAATAGAAGTTGTAAGGTGTTTAATAATCAACTTTTAAAAACTTTTTTTTTCCAAAACGCACATTTCTTTAATACATTTTCTTTCAAAAGAATAAAAAATACAAATTTAATTTACGCACCTCCTTGACACCCAAAAATAACCCCTAACCCCAAGAAAAAACAAGGTTGAATAAAAACGCATATAATTCAAGATTTGGTAATATTCTTCTCTCGGTAATCGTAATCAGTTCTTAATAGAAGTTGTAAGGTGTTTAATAATCAACTTTTAAAAACTTTTTTTTTCCAAAAATACGATAAATATGATTGAGATTGCTCTTATTTACAATCATATTTTCAATTGTTTCAAGCAAGTTTTACATAAATTATTTTATAATAATTTTTTATATGAATAAAAATAATAATCTATAATATTTAAAATGTATACTTAATTTTTAAATTTTTGTAAAAATATATGACTATATAATTTATAACAAAGTTTAAATTATATTTTTTAATTCAATATCATAACCAAAATAATTTAAAATTAGTACTATAATATCAAAATAAATCTATTTATTTATAAAATAATTTAAATTTTAAACACACACATTATTAATTTACATAACATGAATTTATATTCAATATATATTTTAATGATAAATTATAAATATATATTTATAAATACAATAAATTAAAAATATTATATTCATTAAATAAGTATTAACTTAAAAATTTATTATTATGAAATTTTGAAATAAATAAAAATTTTCAAAAAATAGATCAATTTATGAAAATGAAAAAATATTTGTAAAAATATTTTATGAAAATAAATAAATATTTATAAGTTTTTTGTAATTAACTAAGATAATTTTTAAAAAATTCAGGGATAAGAATAATTTTATATTTTTATTTTTCTATTAAGGGTACTTTAGACTTTTGATACTTCAAAAGCAGGAGTAGGTCATTAAAAGCAGCAGCCAGGCCTTTGCTTTTTTTGGGATCCTTTGTAAAACCTTTTTTTAAGCAATTTTTTCCTTAGTTATTATTTTATTATGATTTATTATGAATTTGATTTTAAATATATATTAATTTAATTATTCCTTATATTATTATTTTAATAAAACTAGAATGTCTTAATTTCATTAAATTATTGATTATAATTTTATTTATCATTTGTTTTTTAATGTAAAAATAATATTATTTTATATTTAAATTATAATAAATAATTATTACTAATATGGTAATAGATTTAGTATATTGTATTTTAAAAATATTTTGTTTATTTACTATATTATTATATAATTATTTTCAGTTTAAAAAATATATTATTTTTAAATATAAATTATTTAATATAAAAATATATTATTTATTATATTTTTATATTTATTTAATAGTATTTTAGTTGTTTATTATTGTATTATTATTAATATAATTAATTTAAAAAGAAGAGAAACAAAGAAATAAAGGCAGTTGTCCCTAGCTTGGGTGGGCGAAGGTCTGAAGGGTTCCGGTGGGGACAACATTTTGTCCTATCCCAATTTCCTTGAAATTGCACAAACGCAAGGCTTAGACACAGAGGGCGTGTTTGACAACCCGTATAGTATAGTACAGTATAAAAAGTACTTTTTACATAAAATTTTTTTATACCGTGTTTGGTGCGGCCGAAGGATGGATAGCATAGTAAAATGTTGCATAAGATCCGTATAAGGACCGCATAAAAGAAGGTAAAATAATGATGCCTACCACCATGGGTTAAGGTCGGATAGGATAAGAATATGGAGAATTGTTGGATATAATTTTTAATTCATAAGTTTTATATAATATAATATAATATAATATAATATAATATTATTAAAAGATTTAAATTATACAACTTTATTTTTTGTTCAAGTTTTTGACAATAAATACCGCAAACATATATAAATAAATAAATATTTAAATTATTATTTTATTGAATTATAAATAAATTATTTTAAAAAATAAATATAATTTATTAAATATTTAAATAAAAATTAATTATCTAAAATTTTTTAATATAAATAATTTTAAATTATTATATTTTAAAATATTATATTATATTATATTATTAAAATATTTAAATTATACAAGTTTATTTTTTGTTCCAATTTTTGACAATAAATACGGCAAACATATATAAGTAAATAAATATTTAAATTATTAGTTTATTGAAATTTAAATGAATTATTTTAATAAATAAATAAAATTTATTAAATATTTAAATAAAAAATTAATTTTATAAATAATTTTTAAAGTTATTATATTTTATAATATTATATTATATTATATTATTAAAAGATTTAAATTATACAACTTTATTTTTTGTTCCAGGTTTTTACAATAAATACCGCAAACATATATAAATAAATAAATATTTAAATTATTAGTTTATTGAAATTTAAATTAATTATTTTATTAAATAAAAATAATTTATTAAATATTTAAATCAAAAATTTATTATCTAAAAAATTAATTTTATAAATAATTTTTAAAATATTTTATTAATTTTAAACCATTTTTATTATTGTAAGAAATTTGATATAGTCAAATACAATCTTTTATCAAACACAGTATTGTATAATATTTATACAATACAGTGATAAACTAAACAAAGTATAGAGTTTACTCAATCATATACTATACAATTCCATGCAATGCTATCCACTACAATAATAATTATACAATCCTATAAAGTGCACCAAACGCAGCCAAAGTTTCAAAAATAAGGCTGGCCCCTCATTTGTCCCACCTCCAAAGGCGTCCAAATTGTCTCCTAAAATATTCCATTTTAACAAAACACAAGATGCAAACACATTTTCGTCTGATAGGTGAAAGTTCCAGCAAAACCCAAGACGACGCTGGAGTAGTTCTCAGCTAATATCATGATGAAAGCTGTTGGTGTCAAAGTCTACTACATATGCATGTGTCATGCACATGATGAGTTTTGATCAACTTGTGATAAAACAATAATATTATTTTTATTCCTATTTTAATATTTCTAGAATTATATTTTAGGAAGTATTTGATTTGGAATAAATACCTCTTTAGATTAGGATATAATATCTTGTATCCTAATTAGAGTAGGAGAATATTTATTTGTCTTAATTCCTTTTGAAATTTATTTATAACACTTCCTATTTTATTTCTCATAATTCTAATATGATTTTGATTAGAATTTTTACAGGATTTCTAAGAGATTTCGGTCAGACCTCTCACTATATATATACAAAGCTATTCAGACGGTTGAGTACGTGATTGAGAGTTAACGTGTTGGCTGTTTTGGTTGTGAGAGAGTCTTGAGTTCAGCATTCCATGAATTCATAGAAGAGAGCTTCAACGCAAAAGGAATGTCTTCTTTGATTTGATTCTTTAAGTCTTTTGATTCATGTATGAGTGGTAGAAATCGTACATGAGTTGTTGATTAAGTTTGAGTGAGTTAGTAGACACTTAGGAGAACTTGAGAGTTGAGTGTTTATGTAATTCTGTGTCAAACTTTGGGTGTTATGTATAACTTAACAGTGTTCTGTTAAGTTATCTGTGACAGAGAGTGAGCAGTATCACTAGTGTTTATGATCTTTGCGAAGATTTTGTTTGTCAAAGATTATGTCTGTGCATGAGAGTGAGTCAGTACTGTAAAAGGTCCTAAAGATTGTGCAAACAAAAACATAGTGAATTGCAGCTCTATAGCTGTCCGTGGACGTAGGTTTTATAACCGAACCATGTAAAAATCCTCCTGTGCCGATTTACATTATAGTTTACTGTTATATTTCTTATAACTGCATACCTCCAGAACTTTTAATTGGTATCAGAGCAGGTTCACTGATAGACAAGTGAAAAAAACGATCACGTTGATCTGGAAGGATGGAGTTTATTCGCACTGGAGGATCCGGAACACAACCACCCATTCTTGATGATGGTAATTATTCATATTGGAAGGTAAGAATGATGATGTATATCAAATCTCTTGATGACAGGGCATGGACTAGTGTGCTTAAAGGATGGACACCGCCAACAAAGTTGAATACTTCTGATGATTCCGAATCGAAACCTGAAGATGAATGGACTGATGAAGAATACCGACGTTCCAACTGGAATTCAAAAGCTCTTAACGCAATTTTTGCTGCATGGATTTAAACAACTTTGGACATATTTCAAGGTGCAAAGCAGCAAAGGAAGCATGGGACATACTTGAGGTAAAACATGAAGGTACCGCATCTGTTAAAAAATCTAAATTGATGAGACTTAATTCTCAATTTGAAAATCTGATGATGCATGAGGATGAGTCAATTTCTGAATTTTACTTTAAGATATGTCACATTACAAATTCGGCATACATGCTTGGCAAAACTTTCACTGATGTAGAAATTGTTAGCAAGATAATTAGGTCTGTTCCAGATAAATTTCAGCCTAAAATTTCAGCCATTGAGGAAGTTAAAAATACTGATAAGATGAGGGTTGATGAACTGATTGGCATCCTCCAAAACTTTGAAATTAATCAAAGTACTAGGAAGAAAAAAGGTAAAAGCATTGCATTCAATGTGAAAACTGAAAAATATGATGATGAAAGTAGTGATGAGCTTGATGAAACTGATTCTAAACAAATTGCTTTTCTAACAAGAAATTATGTCAAGTTTATGAAAAGAAATTTCAGAAAAAAGAATCAAGGAAAGCCATTAAACTCAAGCGAAGAAAAATTCAGAAAGTTCAGCAAGGAGAATAACAAGAGGAAGCCAAAACAACCTGAAAAGAAAGGGCAAATTCAGTGTTATGAATGTTCTGGTTATGGGCATATTCAATCTGAATGTGCAAATCTCAAGAAGAAGAATAAAGGGTTGACAACAACCTGGAGTGATGAATCAGAATCCGAGTCAGAAGATCAAAACTGCATGAGCAACTTTGTTGCATTTACTGTATCTGCAGCTGACAAAGGAAAGGCTGTTATCTCTGACATAACAGAAAATTACAGAACCAATATTGATCATTTGGATGAAGAAGAAGGACCAGAATACTATGAAGAGTTGCAAGAGACATACAATGCACTCTATGGTGAATGGCTGAATCAGAAGGAAGAAATTAAAGCCTTAAAGAAGAAGATTGAGGAGCTAGAATGTGAAAAATCCTTTGCTAAAAATCAGATCACAGAACTGAAAACTGTTTTGACAAACAAAACAGCACATATTGAGAAAATCACAACAGAACTGGTTGAAAGCAAGAGGTGTGTTGATCAACTCAAAATTGGAGCAGCCAAACTTGATCAAGTTTTGAACCTTGGAAGAGGCAACTCCAACAAACATGGATTGGGGTACACAGAAGGAAATGTTGCATCTTCATCAAAAACAGTCTTTGTGAAAGCTTCAACATCAGGTAAGAGTTTTGAACCTAACTCTTTAAAGTCAAGTCCTAATTCCAAGAGCAGTGAAACGTATGTTTCTCCACTGAGTTCTTTCAGATCCAGCCCTAAAAAGGCAAGAAAATTCATTCCTATTTGTTATTTTTACGGTAAAAAGGGACATATTAGACCTAGATGCTTTAAATTGTTGAATCTTTTGTATAAAAGATCAAAACAATTTAATCTGTTACCAAAATCGAAACAGCAGTGGGTTAAGAAAGATAAAACAGTATGTCTTGTTGCCCTTACTGTACTTAGTCATGCATCTAATAATTTGTGGTATTTTGACAGCGGTTGTTCCAAGCACATGACTGGAAATAAATTGTTTCTAACAGATTTTAAAGCATGTAGGGACGGAAATGTCACCTTTGGAGAGGGAGCAACAAGTATGATAATTGGTAAAGGGACTTTGAATGTCAAAGGCCTACCTAATTTTAGAAATGTCTTTTTAGTGGAAGACTTGAAAGCTAATCTTATAAGCATTAGTCAGATTTGTGATGAAAAGTATACTGTTAACTTCACACAAAACAAATGCATGGTCTTAGATAATTTTGATAAATGCATTCTGGAAGGTAACAGATCTTTGGATAATTGTTATCTAGTAGAAATTGCATTTCATACTAGGATTTCAGATTTAGAATTGTGGCATCAAAAATTAGGACACTTAAATTACAAAGACTTGGTTAAATTAACTAAGTTAGGTGCTGTAAGAGGAGTTCCTAAACTTGATGACAAAATTGATAAAATTTGTGGACCATGTCAAATGGGAAAACAAATCAGAAGTTCACACAAATCAAATCCACATCTTAGCACTTCTAAGATACTTGATTTGCTTCACATGGATCTTATGGGTCCTATGCAAATTGAAAGCATTACAGGTAAGAGATATATATTTGTTTGTGTGGATGATTTTTCTAGATTTACTTGGGTTGATTTCATTAAAGAAAAATCTGACACTTTTGATGCTTTCAGGAACCTTTGTGTTAAGCTTGAAAATGAGCAAAATAGGAACATCGGAAGAATTGTGAGAATAAGAAGTGATCATGGCAAGGAGTTTGAAAATGTTAGCTATGCTGACTTTTGCAAATATCATGGAATTGATCATGAATTTTCAGCTCCTAAAACCCCTGAACAGAATGGCATTGTGGAGAGGAAAGAATAGAACTCTTCAAGAGATGGCTAGAGTGATGCTCAATAGCAAGAAGTTGACCAAGAGGCTATGGGCTGAAGTAATAAGCACTGCTTATTATATTTCAAATAGAGTTTTTCTTAGACCTGGCACTAACCAGACACCTTATGAAATTTTGAAAGAAAGAAAACCTAATTTGAAATATTTTCATGTCTTTGGTTGCAGGTGTTACATCTTAAACGACAGAGAACTGTTAGGAAAATTAGATCCAAGGAGTGATGAAGGAGTCTTCGTGGGATATGCTCAAAACAGCAAAGCATTTCGAGTTTACAATCTGAGAACTGAGGTAGTCATGGAATCTGTAAACGTAGTATTTGATGACCTTGATGATTATGCAAAGTACTCACAAGAGGAAAGCATAACCAGCTTCATAGAAGATACAGAAAAATCAGATTCAAACAGCAACAAAAAGGAAGATGCTGTTATGAAGGAGGAAACAGCTGCTGTTACGCCAGACATAACAGTAACATCTGACAACTCAGATTTGAACAAAAATTCAATTCAAAACGATGATGATAGAAAAGATCCACCCACATGGATTCAGAAGGCACATCCAACAAGTTCTATCATTAGAACACCAGATGGCATGATGAAGACTAGGAGCAAGGTAAGAAATCAGGTAAGGTTTGCATGTTATGTTTCTTTTGTTGAGCCAAAAAATGTGAAAGAAGCCTTAAAAGAAGAAGTGTGGATTCAAGCTATGTAAGATGAACTTAATCAGTTTAAGAGAAATGAAGTGTGGGAATTAGTTCCTAGGCCAAGTGGTACAAATGTCATTGGAACTAAATGGATTTTTAAAAATAAAACTGATGAAAGTGGACAAGTAGTTAGAAATAAGGCTAGGCTAGTTGCACAAGGTTACACACAAGTTGAAGGCATAGACTTTGATGAAACCTTTGCACCAGTAGCTAGACTTGAGTCAATCAGATTACTACTTGCAATTGCGTGTTTGCTTGATTTTAAGTTGTACCAAATGGATGTTAAAACTGCATTTTTAAATGGCTATCTCAATGAAGAAGCTTTTGTTGAACAGCCTAAAGGATTTGAAGATCCTAAACATCCAGATTTTGTGTACAAATTGCACAAAGCTTTGTATGGTTTGAAACAAGCTCCTAGAGCCTGGTATGAAAGGTTGACTAATTTTTTAATCAACAGAGGTTATAAAAGAGGCAGCAATGATAAGACCTTGTTTATCAAACATGCATCAAACCATTTTATTGTTGCTCAAATTTATGTTGATGACATTGTTTTCGGATCAACTAACAAAAACAAAATTAATGAGTTTGTTAAGTTGATGCAGGAAGAGTTTGAGATGAGCATGGTAGGAGAATTAAATTTCTTTCTTGGATTGCAGTTTAAGCAAATAAATGATGGGATATTCATATCTCAATCAAAATATGCCAAAAATCTAGTAAAGAAATTTGGGCTTGAGAATGCAAAACCAATGAAAACTCCTATCAGTACTAATCTGAAACTTTCAAAAGATAATGCAGGGAAAGAAGTTGAGGCAAGCTTATACCGAAGCATTATTGGCAGCCTACTTTACCTCACAGCAAGCAGACCAGATTTGAGCTTTAATGTAGGACTTTGTGCAAGGTTTCAAGCAAATCCCAAAGAATCACATCTTGCAGCAGCAAAGAGAATAATCAGGTATGTACATGGAACATGTGATTATAGAATATGGTTTCTAAAGATACAAATGATTATCTTGCAGGGTTTAGTGATGCTGATTGGGCAGGAAATACAGATGACAGAAAAAGTACCTCAGGAGGTTGTTTTTATCTTGGTACTAACTTGGTTTCTTGGCACAGCAAAAAGCAAAATTCTATTTCTTTATCTACTGCTGAAGCCGAATACATAGCAGCAAGGAGTTGTTGCACGCAACTATTATGGATGAAGCAAATATTAAGCGATTATGGTATTGAACAAAAGCCTATAACTGTGTTTTGTGATAATACTAGTGCTATAAATATTTTCAAAAATCCTGTTCAGCATTCTAGAACAAAACATATTGACATTAGATACCATTTTATAAGGGAACTAGTAGAGTCTAAGGTGATACACATTGAACACATCTCCACTGATAGACAATTGGCTGACTTGTTCACTAAGGCATTGGATACAACAAGATTTGAAAATCTAAGAAAAGCCTTAGGCATCTGTCAGTTACATGAATGAACACTGCTTACTGTTATGTTAATTGTATCTGCAATATCATAAGTTTTCTTCTAATTAAGCATGTGTGAGCTGTGATATAAACAATTGTGTGACTAATAAAATAATGGTTTAAAATGAAAAATACAGAGAGGGCTACCAGTATATGATGTGTGAAAGTCATCCATTGAGAGTAACTTCATTGTATCTAGGAAATATGGTGAGGTCGCCCACTCAAATGGAAAAGGGCTACCTCTATACATGTGTGAAAGCTACTATATTATTTAGTAAATTCACATTGAGACTAACTTTTGGGTGGGTAAGAAGCATGCTCAAGTTGATCACTCAATTGAATTAAGTGATAAATTAAAAAGAAAAATAAAACAACTCTTGAATATGCTTTCTTAGAATGATTCATATGATGTTCAGATATTGTTGTTATGTTATTTTTAATTGTGTTCTGTTACGTTTTTCATAACATACAGTGCTCTTTGTGCTTATCCGAAATTTGATTTTCTTGTGTGTCCATGTGTCAAAAATGCCATGTCAGCATTATTGAATTGAGGGCGAGAAGTTTCAGTGGTGGGAATCCTAATTCTATTAGAATTCCTTATTCAAATTGGAATCAAATTTGAATTTCTGTCTATAAATGTCAGTTATGAAACGGTTTTGGAAATAGATTTGACATTAATTTTTGTTAAAAACAAAATTGTTTTTAAATTTGGCCTAGTATATTACGAATCGGTTTTAGGCTTCTCCTGCTCATTCCATACTCCCACAACAGTGTCTTCCTTGTCCCGCGTCTTGCTTCTCTCTTCCTGTTCTGAAAATTTTTTCTGCAGACCAATAAGTTTCTCACAGCTGACATCAAGCAGAAGTTTGAGAAGTACACTTCACAAAGGAAGTTGCAGATGGAAAAGCCGAAACCAATGTAGAGAGACGTGACAAGGAGATTCAAAGAATTGTAGCTGAAGTCACTACCACTTCTTCTGACATAGCTGAAGAACACACTGCTCCTGTAGCTTCTGCACAGCCAACTCCAACCATAACAGGGAAAATTTAGGAAGCGCACTGGCAGTTCCTCTTCTCCTCCAGTTCGCAAGTTCCTTCATTAAGTGCTTTTGGCATTTGTGCTGAAATCAAGGGGGAGATTAATGAGTTTTCTGATTTTCTGATCTTTTTATTATGTTTGATATTACCGTGGTTACTTACTTCTGTTTTGTTTATATTTTTGTTGCTTATTTCTTAAGGGATGTAAGTAAGTAGTAAGGGGGAGTAAGAAGAACTTATTATGTTTTGCTTGGATGTTTTTGCTCTGATCATGATCTGATTGCATTGATTGATATAATTGCTCTGATGATGAATTGATTAATGTGTGTTGCTTGATCAGTTTGACAAAGTCATTTTGATTGCAGGATATACTTATTCTTACAGTGTTCTGTTATGAGTTTTGTAACAGCTCACTGGTTAATTCTTTACACATGATAATTTCTATTTGCTATTTCATGGCAGCTTATTGTTATGATTGACTTATCATGTGTGATATTCTTTGATCAGAAACAGTTTTGTGTTTTCATCACAAGTTGCCAAAAAGGGGGAGATTGTTGGTGTCAAAGTCTACTACATATGCATGTGTCATGCACATGATGAGTTTTGATCAACTTGTGATAAAACAAGAATATTATTTTTATTCCTATTTTAATGTTTCTAGAATTATATTTTAGGAAGTATTTGATTTGGAATAAATATCTCTTTAGATTAGGATATAATATCTTCTATCCTAATTAGAATAGGAGAATATTTATTTGTCCTAATTCATTTTGGAATTTGTTTATAACACTTCCTATTTTATTTCTCATAATCCTAATATGATTTTGATTAAAATTTTTACAGGATTTCTAGGAGATTTCGGTCAGACCTCTCACTATATATATACAAAGCTATTCAGACGACTGAGTACGTGATTGAGAGATTAACGTGTTGGCTGTTTTGGTTGTGAGAGAGTCTTGAGTTCGGCATTCTATGAATTCATAGAAGAGAGCTTCAACGCAAAAGGAATGTCTTCTTTGTTTGATTCTTTGAGTCTTTTGATTCATGCATGAGAGGTAGAAATCGTACATGAGTTGTTGATTAAGTCTGAGTGAGTTAGTAGACACTTAGGATAACTTGAGGGTTGAGTGTTTATGTAATTCTGTGTCAGACTTTGGGTGTTATGTATAACTTAACAGTGTTCTGTTAAGTTATCTGTGACAGAGAGTGAGCAGTGTCACTAGTGTTTAGGATCTTTGCGAAGATTTTGTTTGTCAAAGATTAGGTCTGTGCATGAGAGTGAGTCAGTACTGTAAAAGGTCCTAAAGATTGTACAAATAAGAACACAGTGAATTGGAGCTCTATAGCTGTCCGTAGACGTAGGTTTTATAACCGAACCACGTAAAAGTCCTCCTGTGCCGATTTACATTACAGTTTACTGTTATATTTCTTATAACTGCATACCTCCAGAACTTTCAAAAGCATTTATGTAGCTTCTACGTCCCAGCACTGAAGCTAAAGACTTTTTTGTTATCAGTAAAAATTAGTTAAATTGTTAATTGCTATAAGTTTTTAGAGAGTAAAATAGAACATATAAAAGAGAAGGTAAATCTAATTCCATGATTTATTTAATCAAATAAATGATAAATGATTAATTACAATATTAGTTAATATAATCATAATCATTTGCTTTGATATTAAAGAGCTGTATAATTTATCTATCAAAGAAATTGAACGTTCATGCAGGAGATGAGATGGGGAAGAAGAGTTTATAAAGATGTCAATGTCTTTTTAAGTAATTTACTTAAGGAAGTAAGTATCTAATATAACAAAATATAATAACAACCAAAAAAATATTAAAGAATTGTGTAATATAAGATTTTTTTTCATAAAATTTAATAATAAAAAAAAGGTTAAATTATGGTTGACAAACTTAAAACATTGTATCAACTTTAAACAAAGTCTAAGTGATCCAATTGCCTTCAAACCATCTAAAATGTCTGACATTTATATTCTCCTCATAGTGGGCCACCTTCATCAATAACATGTTTATGAAATAAGCATTAAATATAATAAAGAGCTTATCATTGGAGCGATATGTTTGTGAAATAAGCATCTAAACATCCCATCATCAGACAATAAGAACGACAACCAAATCATTTGCAGGGAAATACTTTCATTGCAAAAGGTCTGAAAATTTTATCGCAAAAAATGTTACCTAAAATAATTTTGAGATCACTTTTTGCGATAAATATTTCCATCACTAAAAGCTCTTCCTTGCAGTAGAGCCAATAAGGCGCCACAAATATTTAGCAACAAAACCATATTTCATCGCTAAAGGTTGCATTTCGTTGCTAAAGATAGATATATATATATATATATATTTGCCAAAATGTTTTGCTTTGAACTAGCGATAAGTCTTTTGCGACGAAATATAGAATTCGTTGTGGAAAATGACCTTCGGAGATAATTTTCTATCATTACCAAAAACGTTGTTGCTAAACTATTTTTTTTTAAGTGAGGGGCCGATGAATATGCAATAAAGCAAACAAAAAAAAAAACATTCCAAGATGCAACAGTCAATGATTTTTATTGATTAGTAAATTAGAATATTCAACAAATAAAAAAACAAGATTAATAATCCCTACATAGCAAAACCACTGGTGGAAACCTTGATTTGAACTGCAACACCTACTAAATTAAGTGTTTCCTTGTAATGAATAAAATTTGCTAAGAAATTATTTAAATAAAAAACGGGATTAGCCACAATACATCCCATGTATTGATACATTCTATTTTTTAGAGTTCAAATAAAAATAAAAATTACTAGGAGGTCTTATTTGTAATTAAATTATTTTATATTATAATAAATTAAAATGGAGTAACCGGTTTGACTGGTTTTATAATATTATTACAAAGCTTTCATATCTTCACAAAAAAATAAAATAATCTATTAATTATTATATAGGTTGGCATTTTATCGAACAATTACTGTTCATAAAAAAAGTAATTCAAACATGTCACACAACAAGAAAACTGAACTTTTACGCCGGCCAAAACTGCGGTAAAAGATCTTTTACGGCGGTTCTAGTCCGCTGTATAAAGTGGCGCCGTAAAAGGCATTTTGACTTTTTACTGCGGTTTTAGCCCGCCATAAAAAGTTGTTAACCGTGGTCACCGTGCCCGCCGTAAATGTTTGTGGTGTGGTCTAATTTATTTATGGCGGTTCTCAGCCCGCTGTATACAAATTGTTAACCGCGGTCGCATTGCCCGCCATAAATGGTTGTGGTGTGGTCTAATTTATTTACGGTGGTTTACGGCCCATCGTATAAAGATTTTTAACCGCGGTCGCATTGCCTTTCGTAAATGGTTGTGCTGTGATCTAATTTATTTACAGTGGTTTTGTGGCCTGCCGTAAAAAGTGCAGAATCTTTTTTTTCTTTAGGTAACCAATATTTATTACCAAAATTTTTTGGAACCTATTTTCGTTTTCAAGCAATTCATTGCATCCATAACCAAATTTTTTTGGAACATGATTTCGTTTTCAAGCAATTTATTGCATCCATAAGAATATATTCACATACATATAGCAAATAAATTGATATTGGCATAACACATAAAAGTACAACATAAGAATATATTCACATACATTCGCAAACATGAAAGAAAAAGAGTTCTACTAAATTTGTTTCCAATAAGTGCAGAAGTCTAAAATAAGTCTACAAATCTTATTCCAATCAAGTTTTCATATCAGAAAAAGCTGCACAAATAAAAGCAAAAATTAGTGAACTATTCATAAATTTATTAAAAAAGTTCAAGTGAAAGCTATATGCCTTACATTGATTTATTTACATAGAAGTGATAAAGAACTTCATATATATACCTAATTGTCCTCCTCATTTGTTGTTGCAGAGTCAATATTGACACGATTTCGATGTGCACTTGAAGCATCTGGAACCGGAGCCTAAAGATATTTTGGAAGATTTAGAAAAACTTATAATCCTAAACAGTTTCAATCATCAATAGCTTATAATTATTAAAAAAAAAACAAAGTAATCATGTTGTAACTTGGGTTAAGACTCTATGGGCGCGTTTGGTAAGGGGGACAAGGCCTGGATTGGACTATGTTTTGGGATTAATAGTCCAATCCTTTGTTTGGCTTATTGAGATGAGATTGGGATTGGATTATTGTTAGTCCCAATAGTACCAATCTCATGGGACAACTAGTCCTGGAACCATGGGACTCAATAGTCCCAAGCTTTTATAAAATTTTTTATTTTTATTATAATTTATAATATTATAATTAAAATATAGTATAGTAATAAATAAAAATAAAAATTATTAATATTATTTTAAATAATATTAAAAATGCTTAATTCTTAATAAAAGAGTAATATTTAACAACTTTTTGATAAATAAAATTTTTAGCTATATTTAAATATTTAATTGTGATTTAATAAATAAAATTTTTATTATAAATATTTTATTTTCCATAATATTACACATTTTTTATTATAATTGACAATATTATGATAAAAATATAATATAATAATAAATAAAAATAAAATATTATTAAATAATAAAATACTTATAAAATAGTAATATTTAATAATTGTTTAAATAAATATAATTTCTAACAATATTTAAATATTTAATAATGATGTTATAAAATTTTTTTATAAATATTTTATTTTCCATTATAATACAATTTTTATTTTTATAATAATTCATAAAATTATAATTAAAATGTAATATAATAATAAATAAAAATAAAATGTTATTAAATTCATAATAAATGACATTAAAAATACCTACTTTTACATAAAAGAGTAATATTTAATAATTTTCAAATAAATATAATTTTAACTATAGTTAAATATTTAATTATGATGTAATAAAAATATTTTTATTATAAATATTTTATTTTTCATTATATTACAAATTTTTATTTTTATTATAATTCATAATATTATAGTTGAAATATAATAAATAATAAACAAAAATATAATATTATTAAATTTATATTAAATAATATTAAAAATCTTACTTTTTCATAAAATAGTGATATTTAATAATTTTCAAATAAATATACAAATATATTTAAATATTTAATTAACTATAAATATGATATAATAATAAATTAAACTTGAATAAAATTAAATTAGTTTATATTTAAAAATAGATATTTTAAAAGTTTATAATATACTAATATAGTCTAGTCCCATATTACACCAAACACAACATAGCACTATATCTAATCCAATCTAATCTAGTCCAATCCCAATCCAAATCCCAATCTCAGTCCAATCCAGTCCAGTCCGGACTCCCAAACGTGCCCTATGTACTACATATAGCATTGTGATAAATAGTTAGCAAATACAACTATATTCCTAAAGGCGAGTTCACCAACTACATATTCTCAATGCAATTCACAATTACAATCATCAATCAAATCAATCTCTTACCAGCTTCATGAATTAGATAGCAACTCTTTCAATAACCACATATAGAGTAAATGAAAGTTAAGTGAATACCTGATGTCGTATAGGTGGTGGCAATTGCTCTTCAATGTCTGGAAATTTCTGTTGTAAAAAGTTGTACAACTGCGTATTGTAATCCTTCAATTCTTTGTTCTCCACTCGCATTTCATGTAATTTTTGATGCAATTTATCCATATCAACAAGCTGAGATGAACATTGACTTATGACAGTAGTTGGAGAAGGACCATGGCCAAATGTGCAGGCATAACCACGATGATCACGTCCCAATACATCTTGAAATACCCATTCTGCTACAGCTTCGGTTTGTTACTCAATAGGTATTCTGGACATGGCTTCTTTTAGTTGACTCTGCAAAATGATGAAAACAACTGTAAGTGAAAGCATAAAAAAAGGATTGTGTAACCAATTTAACACAAATTGTAAGAGCATACAATTTAGTTTAAAAAAGTACAATTATTTCAGCACTCTCAGTGTCTACTACATCTCTATCACTTCTAGTTCTAGTCTTGATAAATACACTTATGCGATCTATTTTTTCTCCACTCTTTGACATCTTTACAACAAAAATGAAGAAAAATATATTAGTGTAGATATGCAAAGGAAGTAAGTTACAAATATAATGCATTAATTATCAATGCAAAATCTATAATAATTCATACGATTTTTAAATGTTGTTAAAACTTACCTCTTCTTTCTTTTTAGCAAAAGATGTGCGACCAATCCTATGAAGTGCAAACTGGTGTGCACGATTTGCCTTATTTCTCTCTGCTTGTTTCTGTAATATTAAAGAGCAATATTTTAGTATATTTTAAGAAAACAATTATCTTAACAATCATTTTCATAACTTACTTGAGCTCCTTCGCTGCTCCAATAAGCCACTAAAATCTTCCAATGCTCTTCAGTAATTTTTGGAGGGCTAAAAGCCAAACGATCCTCATCCATCAGATATGGCTTATAAAAGTCTCTCTTAACAGGAGCTTTCCAATCCCTCCAAAGTACTCCGATTGCTTTTAAACAATGAGGTCTATACTCATCTGGGACATCTGTATTATCCTACAATAACAAAAAGTATAATAGAGATTAGTGTACTTAAACTAAATATTTTTAAACTTAGCAGTTAAATTAAATTAAATACCTTCACTTCTTCCTAAATTGCATTCAATTTGTGCTCAGGCATGGCATGCCAACTAGCAAAAGTCAACGGAGCCATTGATCCATTTCTGGCTATGATGCCAAGTTGGGATGTAAATGTCTCTTTATTCAGACCAATTGGTTGTCATTTGTCGTTGAAATCAACATGTAAAATCTGGCCTGAGCCCCATTTAGAATTACCACGAGCAGATCCACTACCTTTTGCTTGTGATGACGCACGTAATCATATAGAATTAGTTTCACATTATAAAGTAAAACATTTATATGAAAGAATTATCATTTATAAACAAACCTTGGTCTCCTATATTCGTTTGAGACTGGGAAGATGAAGATGACTGTCGTCGAGATTCTGCCTCCCTTCGTAGGACACTTTCCATAGAGTCATCTCTGTGTCTCTTTGGTACCATAGTAAGCTGCAAAAATATACTAACATTAGAAAACTAAAACCCTATTGATACATTATATTAAAAATAGATAAGGCATGTTTGATGCATGTACAATAAATGAACATCGAATAATGTGAAAACAATAAACAACTTTCATTAATACATAAGAAACATGATATACCTCAAGTAAACTTTATCACAAAAACTATCATTCATCATCATCCATCTCTTCATCATCATTTACACCATTGATGTCAACTGTAGTTCCATCAACTCCTGGCCTAACCTAAGCAACATCTTTTTCACGAACAAACTCTCTTTCATCCACTTCTTGTTGTGCATATAACTCAACTTGTTGCACACTTTTTACCGTATGCTTATAGTTCTTGATTGAATAAAGATCGAATGAATCTCTAACAGTCATCTTAAGAACTATATGCCAATCTGCTTCTAAAGGATCTTGGATATAACAAACTTGTTCAGCTTGGTTCGCTAGAATAAAAGGTTCATCATCCTCATGATTGAGTTTGTATAATAGATTATTGAAGTTAACCATTGTCAAGTTAAATTCATCAAACTTCTTTCCAATCCGATCATCAACCCAATCACACTTGAACAACACTAACTTCATTGAGTTGACATAACGAATTTCAATTATGTCTCTTAAAACCCCATGAAATGTTGCACTGCCTGAACATGGATTTCCATCCCTTGCACTAGCATAGCTCAGTGTATACGCCTTTAACACAACACCAGAATTTTGGGAGGTTCTATTGTTGTCAATATCTTTGGTCTGAAATTTGAAACCATTAACAACATAAGATTTGAAACGTTGTGCAATTGTTTTTGGGCCATTAGCTAAGCGGACAATTTCTTCAGGCAATGTCACGTTTGAGGTTTGCAAAGCTTCCACCTATAAAAACCCACTAGTGTTATAACTCATATTTAGTATGAGGTTGAAGAATTAATTAAAGTAACATAGCTTACATGGCTTTTGAACCACTTATGAAATTTTGAGTTGTGCTCTTTTTGAATTTGATGACTTGAAGCACGAGCATGTTGTTGAGAGAGTATGTTGATATGCTCCCTTTATAAATGAAAATGATGAAATAAATATGAGTTATAAGAAAGACTAACCAAATGGATACTCAATGAATAATAGATGAACGTATGTCAAAAATTGTGAATGACTTACTCTCGGAAAGGATCAACTGTTGTAGTATTTACAAGCACATATCTATGTGCTTGTATCCAGGTAACGTTGTCAAGGTTAAATTTCACACCTTTTTTTGTACCGTCTTTGTTCCTAGGTGCTCGATTAGTTTTAGTTTCCACTTCGTCAAGATATCGTGAACAAAAATTAGTGCACTCCTCCATCAAGTAGGCTTTAGCAATAGAAGCCTCAGGATGTGCACGATTTCTAACATAATTTTTCAAAGTTAACAAGTACCTATAATTTTACGAATTCAAAATAAGTGTAATTCCTTCATGTATAATATGTAAATAAAACACATTATACATAAAATTTAATACCTCTCAATGGGATACTTCCAACGGAATTGTACAGGTCCACCAATCAAAGCCTCTTCAGCAAGATGCACTGACAAATGTTCCATCACATCAAAGAATGAAGGTGAAAAAATTTTATCCAAAAGGCATAAGGTTACAACCACTCGATTTTTAATATTCTTTAAGTCTTCCCGTGTATTCACTTTAGAGCATAATTGCCTAAAAAAGTTATCAAGGTCAATCAACGTTTCAACAACATTTTTAGGTAATGCTCTACGAGCTGCAAGAGGAAGCAATTGTTGTATCAATATGTGATTATCATGACTTTTGAGGCCCCAAATGCTGCGCTCTTTAATGTGCACATGTTGAAAAATATTTGATGCGTAACCATCTGGCACCTTCACTCTCTTCAACACATTTAAGAACACTACTTTGTTTTCTTCGTTCATTGAGAAGCATGCAGGAGGCAAATATGCTTTATGCTTTCCCATTTCTTGTGGATGCAATGGTTTCCTTATTCCCATTTGATGCAAATCATGTCGAGCCTTTAAATTATCTTTAGACTTTTTAGGATCCCCTAACAATGTCCAAAGGATACTATCACAAACATTCTTCTCAACATGCATGATATCAAGATTATGTTGAAGTAAATTATGCTCCCAATATGGTAGTTCAAAGAAAATGCTCTTCTTCTTCCAAATGCTTCCACAATTCATCATCTCAAAATCTTTCCTCTCTCGTTTATGAAGATCTTCCATTCTATATTCAGTAAGTACACTTTGTACTTGTTGTTTCACATCAAACCCAGTCATCTGAATATGAGGAGGTAAAAATTCCCTTTTGCCATTAAAAGACACTTTATCTTTCCGAAATCTATGAGAAAAGGGTAGAAATCGACGATAACCCAAATAACAAAACTTCCTACCATGATATAACCATTGAGATGTTGTATTCGTAGAACAAGAAGGACAAGCTTTCTCCCCTTTGGTACTCCAACCCGACAAGTTAGCATATGCTGGAAAGTCATTAATAGTCCACAACAAAGCTGCATGTAACTTAAACATTTGTTGACGTGATGCATCATAAGTAACCACACCGTCATTCCACAAATCTTTCAATTCTTCAATCAATGGTTGTAAGTAAACATCAATTTTATTTCTAGGACCTTTCGGGCCATCAATAAGCACAGACAACATGAAGAATGATTGTTTCATACACAACCATGGTGGCAAATTATAAGGTATTAATAACACAGGCCATGTACTATGAGCTATGGACATAGTCCTAAAAGGATTGAAACCATCAGCAGCCAATCCAAGCCTCACATTACGACATTCAACAGCAAAGTTTGGATATTTTTCATCAAAGGTTTTCCAAGCAAGACTATCAGCAGGATGTCTTAACACATCATTATTTATGCTATCCTCTGCATGCCATCACATAAAAGAAGCAGTTTTTGAAGACTTGAACAATCTTTGTAATCTTGGAACCAAGGGAAAGTAACGTACTTGTTTTGCTGCTATTTTTACCTCAGAAGTTGATGCATTATTTGGTTCATCAAACTGTTTATATCTAGAGGTATGACAGACTGCACAACTATGAAGATTCTCATGCTCATTTCTAAATAACATACAGTTATTAGGACATACATTCCAAGTCTTGTATGTAAATCCTAATTTTGTAGTTATTTTTTGAGCCTCATAGTAAGAGGGAGGAATTTTTGCTTCTTGGGGAAAGACTTTTTTCAAAAATTTTAACAGCATAGTCATTGAAGTGTCTATCCATCTGCATAACATTTTCATATTCAAGAGACGAACAACAAGGAAAGTGATGTAAACTTTTCACATCCTGGATACAAAGGACAGTTCGCATCTTGAAGTAACTTAAGGAAGTCTTTTGATGCCTCGTTCAACTCTGCCCCCACATCATTATCCAATGGAGTACTACTACTTTCACCAAAATCCATATTTTGAATTCCCATGGCATCATGTATCATTCCGACCATATCATCACCCATAGAATCACAACCAAACTCTGAATGTTGAGTCTCAGAATTTTGATTAGACTTTATAGGCGTATACGGCTCACCATGTAATGCCCACTTTTTGTACTTAGGTAGAAAACCATTGAATATTAAATGGTCTTTCACTACGTCCCTACTCATAAGATATCGGTTGTAACACTTCTTACATGGACAGTAAATTCTAGTGCCACCAACTACGTTCTCAGATGCAAAATCTAGAAATGCATTCACCCCATCCAGATATGGCTTGGAAAATCTGTCTCCTAAGTCAATCCAACTCTTGTCCATGTCTACTTTCCTTCACTAAAACAAATATAATTTATGTAAATAAGTTGTTTAAGTAGTAAGTTGAAATTAAACTTATTTAACAAGTTTCCTTCTCTATTTAACTATTTAACAAGTTTAAGTAGTAAGTTGTTTAACTATTTAACTTTCTCATGTTTTTAGATTTACTGTAGTGATTATTAATGTAAAAGCTTGTTAATAAATTTCTATTTAGCATTTAGTTTTTGATTCTTGAAGTTTATTAATAAAAGGTCAATGACGTGTATGGTTGGTATTGTTCTTGTTATTTGCTTCCATGTTTTCCTTCAGATCCACAAATCATTGGTTTACCCTTGGGGTGCATTTTAATATTTGCTACTTATATTTGTAGGGAGAACATTCAAGCATGAAAATGGTTTACCCTTAGAGCTTTTTTTTTTTGTTAGCTTTTCATATTAGTCCTCTCTTTTGTCATGTGTGATTGATTTTGTCATAGGTTGAGGCTGATTTTGAAGAGCAATGGGCCAATGGCAAGATAGCTGGATGGGAAAATGGAGTCCAAGAAAATGGACATGTTCCTGTTGAGCATAGTGTTATAGATCTTGACTATTACAGCACTGTTGAAGAGTTAATGGAAGTAGGTCCTAAAAAGTTAAAGGAGGTAAGGATGGATCTCTTAGATCATATACAGGTAACATTTTTATAGCATGAATTGCTTTTATTCCATATGTATGACTTGCAAACCTGTAGTCGTGAAGCTGCTTTTACACAATTTATGGCAATGTTGCACTAAAATATGTTAACAGTGAGGATTTGTCCTTTTAAGTATTTGTATTATTGGGATTTTACTCATGGTGTTTGTGCTGATTTTGTCTGCTTCGTTTTAATTTAGTTAACTTGAGAACAGAATTTGGTCAATAGTTTTGAAAGAAAAAAGGAAAAGACAGCATAGTTTGACTTATAACTATATTTTCTGAATCTCAGTTGCTTTAGGATTGAGGTTGTATTTGAATTCATACATTTTGATTGATCAGTGGTCTTGCTGGAAATGTTAGAGGTTAGTTAGGATTTCTAATTTTCAATCTTATGTGTTATTTATGCTGGTTATTTAATTATATTATATTATTTTTTCCACTTTGGAAAAAGGTTATACCATCAACATTTTCTTTATTATATTTGCAATCAATTTGGATGATCTTGTTCAAGTTTAACCCATATGTTTTTAGTCTGTCTCTTGGTTTATATTTTGTTATTAACTGATTGTGACCCGACAGGCATTGGCTACATTGGGACTGAAGAGTGGTGGTACTGTACAACAGTGTGTGGAGAGGCTTTTCCTTACAAAAGTACTAATGTGAACATATCTTCTAATGGTGCACTTGTTTCTGAAGTAGTTTTCTGGGAAGAATTTATAAGTCTATAAGACTTAAGATCCAAAAAAAAGAAAAAAGTTATAAAGTGTGAACATATCTTCTAATAGTGCTCTTGTTTCTGATGTAGTTTTCTGGTAAGAATATGGAAATATGTATTTCATGTATGTTGAGTTAAATGGGCAATTTTTAATGTAAATGTATTATTCTAGAAATTGGTAAATTGACTTGATTTAGGATGATTGATGAGTGCTAGCTTATATGATGATTGTGAGAACTAGATAATAATATTCTACATTGAACTTGTATCTAGTTTAAGATTTCAACAATTAAGCATTACACTTCTGTCTACCATTATGTTGTGCCATGATAAGTTTGTATTAAAGGATAGCTGGACCAACATAAATATCTTCGATGCACTGTTTTTAAGTTGATCTTTTCCATTGTTCTGTTTGTTCCTTTTTCCTTAGTTAATATTCTTTTAACTACAGCACACTCTAGAAAAGTTAGACAAGAAACATTTTGCCAAAGGGTCATATGGAAAGTAACAAAATGGTGCTGCTGTACAACCACAAGAAATCAACAATTTGAAAGACATTGCGCTAATGGAGGCTAAAATGCTAAAAGTCTGCGACTTACTTGATGAGGTTAGCAATTGTTGCTTATTTATCTAGTCTTTGTTTTCTGGTCAATGTAATGTTCCTTGTATTTGTAGTGTGCATATCTAATAATGTTCTGCAAATGTAGCCACTCTTTTGGTGATTGCTATATGTTCAAGTTTTCTTTAACCATGTGCAGACAATTGAACGAAAAAAACAAAATGTGAAGAAAAAACAGGCCTTGACATATGAAGAAATGGAAGTAAAACGTGAGGAAGTTACTAGTTCTCTTGTTACAACTTTCATGTACTTACAAAGCTGACTTAAGAAGGTGTATTTAAAGCCTTCACAAAAAGGTGGGCAGATCATAAAGAACAACTGAACATAACAACCTATGGCTATCAATTATCATACACTAGTCACTAGTTATCATCTCATCCATGCTAAGTACATAATAATTGATTAACAAATAAATAAGTACTCTTACAGGCTTGCGACAGGGAAAAGACAATTGCAGAAGTGATCTTCCATAGCAGATTCTTAAACTACAAATCTCGTACATCCCACTCTGCCCCTCGCAAGCAGTACTTATTTTCAATTTCTTGTCGGTTCTTGAAATTTGCCATGATATAATAACATTACCAACATGAAAGTGACCTATATGATTCTTAGTTACTAAGAAGAAGAGATATCTTTACTCTGTAACATAATTAGCCTTGTGAGCATTGTCAAGATGTTTGGCAAAACCTAATTCTAAAAGTTTATCAATTAGCCAAAGTACATTTATGTTCTAAAAATCCAGCTTTAGCTGAACACCGAAAGCTCAAAGAGAACATTTATATTCTAAATTTGCACATTAGTGCTTCACAGATTACTCACATACAACTTTGAGACCATAGTACTTGTCAGATTTCAGACTTTTTAGCTTTGACCAATTCCACTAATCATGGGAAATAAAATGTTTGATAATTGAATGTAATATGATAATTCTGTCTAAATTAAAGTTGATACTACAATGTGATAAAGGGGCAACACCAAGTCCATGATCACAATAATTAGCATTAAAACTTGTTAAATATAAAGTGGTTGATATGCTTGTCATTCAAGAGGAGAATATAAAGTCAAAAACTAACATTGTCTAATCACAGAACCTGTAAATGGAAAAGGAATGGTTGGTTCTTCGAACTTATAATCTTCTAGTTCTAGTTTGGTAAGAAGAAAGTTAATTAATAGTAAAATATGAAAGTAGAGTCCCTGACAGAACCACTATCTCATAAGCCTATCAGGTGTTAGAATATGTGTGGAGATAGACCCCATTAGTCATGCATACTGTAGAAATTAAATACTTTTCAACTTAGCAGTTAAATTAAATTAAATACCTTAAATACTTTTTTGATTTCATTTTGTCAAAATAATTTTTGTACAACAATATCAAAAGGACTCTTTTTAAGTATAGTAAATCCTGTAAGAAATGTGTGCATGTGTTCAATCCAAATAAGAACCAACCATATATCCAGTTTTTTTGTTTTTCGCTATTTTCTGATAATATAGAAATCCCTCAGTTTGAGTTCCTTATACCTATTCACCATTGTGAAGCTTCCTTGTACATTAAAGGCCAACTCAAGAGGAATTAGAAACTATACTTGAACTCAGACCATATCTCAAAGGCAGAACCTGGTGGAAATAACCTTTTGTAGGATCGAACAAGGGAGGTAACCGTCTCAAAATGTCGCTGTCTTAATCTCTAGCCCTCTGGACCTCTGTTCCTGCAAGATTTAAAAAACTGAAGCTCATTATTTCAGGAAGTTCTCTAAACTAAATGGAGAAAGTCAATAATAGTTGCGTAAGAGCTTATCAAAAAAATATTCAGTTAGACACCACATATCGCAAAGAAGAAAAAGTTTATTGTTATCCTGTTATTTTTACATTAAACATTGGCATTAAATATACAGTTTTAATTTTTAATAAAAGCATTAATGAACTTTCATGTATTTAATAATTCAATTAGTTTATATATGCATACAACACATGCTAAAACCTCATAAAAAAACCAACCTTGTGAAATGAGTATTAATGAGAGTGTCATACAAAGGCCGCCATGGAACTTTCAAGGACAACTTCTTTCGAGATTTATTAAGCACTTTGACCAACAGATTTACCCATCTAACCTAATCCAGAGAAACAGAACAACCTTTAGGAAAAAGACAAAAAAATGATAGCAAAAATGAAAAAACAAAAATAAGGTTTTACAATGTAACACCTGGGCATAAAGTTTGTTGTGAGATATCTGAACAGTTCTAACCCAATTTCCACAAGGGCACCCACATCTTGCAAAGATAATTCACTTTTTGCCTTTATGAACCTGCACAACGATAAATATTAAGCCCTACTCACTTTCTTTACAAATCTCCAATAGTAGAGGCAGAACATGAATGATCCAGCAGCGTCCACTTCAGACAAATTCTAAAACTCAGTGAGAACATGTTATGGCAGACCAGTGAAATAAAAATGGAACTAGACTCAACTACGTGCTATAAAGGAACCAAATGCATCGTTAAGAATAATCCTGAACATATTCATGCAGTTTTTCAGTAACTACACAGTAATGACCAAACCTAAAAGTTGGCAAACACAATTTCTACACGCATGCATTATTACACATGTATTTAAGTAATTTGTAATCAAGAATCATGTGAAAGTCAATTTCTACATAAAAAGACTACCAAACACCAATTTGAAAAGAGGATAAGTCATGCCTAACACGGAGTAAAACCTCTTTCAACATACATTGTGTGTGCATGCACACACTTGTGAATGAGAGAGCAAGTGTGTTGCCTGACAAAGTTTTGGCTGCTTACTGATATCAATATCAATCATAGTGACATTCATTTTTGCTGTTATAAATCATAAATGACTACAAAATCTGCCAACAATCCGTCATGCCAGAGTTAAAGAAAACATGTAACCGCCATATTAGACTGCATTTATAAATCTAAGTTCTGCTAAACCTTTGGTTATCATGCATCTATCTCAACATATACACATGACATACATTTGAAAATGAACAGTTATCCAGCTTGCAAAATAAATGGCTTGCAAAAGATAAGATACCATATTATGCAATGGTGTTTGCAATCGAAAATCAATCCGAATTACCTCTTCCTTCTTGCTTTTGCCTCTAGTAAAAAATTTATATCCGCCAAAGAATAGTTATCCCCAACCAGATAAAGAGACAATTACAAACTGTAAAAACCAAAAAGAAAGTCAATAACATTGTCTGCACATATATTCCCCCAATTAAACTATCAAATTACAGATACTTAGACAAAAGTTGAAGATGCATTCATTACTCTCCTTTGAAATCATTTTCTGGTTTGCAAATCCAGAAACACACAAATAAATAAAAATAAAAAAAAGCTTTAGTCTAAATTATTTTAGGATAACTCAGACATCCCAAATCTGCTTATTGGACATGAATCAAAACTAGAGCCCCTGTCAATCTCAAAATCTTTGAGAAATAATAAACTAATGTCTATTCTCTAGGCAGTTTGGTATCAGAAATGGAAACAATGTATTCCAATATAAGGATTAAAAAAACTGAAAATGCATTGTCTACAAACTAGTGTTAGAATAAATTTTGAGTTGCTTCATATCTATCTGAGAACAATATTTTGGAATACAAACTTCTTCTACTTCTTAAAATTGATATAAATAAAGTTATCAACCTGATATGAAAAGGTGAAGAGCAAGTGAAGTAATATTTTAATGTTGAAGGGAAAAATAGGTTAATTGACTAAAGAAGGCTTTTAGCGGTTGAACAGCCCCAAAACACAACAGATTTTCCATGTTCATAAAATCAGAATATATATTATAAGAAGTAGTTAGTACAAGTTTGATAACAACAGGCTTGCTAAATGATGCAACCAAAACAGAAAAATCCGACCTTACAAACATAATAACATGTTCAATGAATTCTCTAAGTTGCTACCTGCTATTTACAAATTTTTCATTGGTTCAGCAAAATCTCCTAGTTCAGAACATGTAAAATAGGCTAGGAAGTCCATGCTACAACCAAGGTTAAGCTCTTGCAATTGCGACAACACAATCACTATGGCTGAGCCAAAAAGAAAAATAGTTTAAGTGCTCTTATTACAATCCAAACCATAATTCTTCTTAGTCTTCCAATACAAATTGAGAGTTGTCAGCCTCACCCACCTTTCAAAACTGAGCTAATTGGGTTTCAAATCCCTCTATAATTTTCAACTAAAACACCAAATTAGAAGTCCTAGGTCATCGCAATCCGTAGATCAGAGATGATCAAGTTAAAAACAATTTTGTTGCCAAGGTGTGCAGATACAAAGAACTTAATTAACTGATATGAAAAGGTTGCTCTTCATCGTTTCATATGAGAGACAAAGAGAGAGAGAGAGAGAGAGAGAATGAGAGATACTTGTAGATGTGAGATGAAGATAAAGACGAGAGAAAGTGATTGAGACGCCGACAAAGATAGAGGCAGCGACAGCAATGGAGGGAGATAGAGACGAAAGAGAGTGACTAAGCACCGACGGAGACAGAGGCAGTGATAGCAATGGAGGGAGACAGAGACGAGAGAGAGTGACTGAGCGTCAACGAAGACAGAGGGACGGACAGCAATGGAGGGAGATAGAGTAAGAGGGAGAGACGAGAGAGACAGACGAGAGAAGGTGATTCAATGGGAGCGATGGAATTAGCTAGGGATTTGGGTTGATGGGAGAGAAGGAAATTAGGGTGAAAGAAATTAGACGAGAGAGAAAGAAGGGAATGTTTTTCATCAGCTTCTACTGCGGTTCATTAGAGATCGTGGTAAATTTATTGGTTTTTTACTGCGGGCGTAGTAGCCCGCCGTATAGTTTATTTTTTACTGCATTTTTAGATGCCCGTCGTAAATGGGTGCAGTAAAAGCCTACTTTTCCAGTAGTGTCAATTTAATGAATCTAATTAAACTAGAATAACATGACAATGAAATGAAAACTTACAATTACGAATTTAAAAATTAAAATTATATGTCAAAAAAATTAAAATACCAAGGAGCCTTCTTAAATTCATATATTGAATATGCAAAAAGATTATTCAATATCGACAATGTCAATCAAGATAGACACCTGTAACTACACTCCAATGTGACTAGATTTTGATGTATGGATTCAAAATATTCAATTAGAGTGTAGAATGAGGAAATTTTAGAAGAATCAACATTCTCAAGAAAAAAAATGAGATTAGGAAACAATGAATTTAAAAAGTCAGGCTCGCGAGACAGGATAAAATGCTGTTTAAAATTACAAAACATTGGGAGTTTTGGAATTTCATAATGTTTATTTAAAAAAAATTGTAACGTAATTTTGTAAAGAGCTTAATTCATTATACTAACTCTTATTTATAACTACAATTGTGAGCTATAATAAAGCTAAATTAATTGCTAAAATTACCACTCTATAACATAAAAAAAATTTCTAAACTTTTCATTAAAATATCTTTTTATAAATCTGAAGTAATTCTTTTTTTCAAAATCTTTTAATATAAATCTAAATAAATATTCATAGTTATTAAAAAGAAATAGTTTAACATTTTCAAATTTTCGCTACATTGTAATTACATAGGTACATATTTATTGTCATATACATTTAAAAATATTTTTTTGTTCAATTAACACATAGAGTAATTGGTGGATTGTATTACCATTTAAAAACAATAATGTTACTAGTAATACAAATTAGTATTATTATGTTAATTTAAACTTATTGTAAATATAACTTTAATATTTAACAACAAATATAAATAGCATAAAAATTGTAAATTATTTGTAATTATGACATGTAATTTAAGTCATGTTATACAGAGCTAACTGAAAATATTTTTTACCACTTCAATTGAAAAATTATGTTAATCTTAATAAAAACTACAAATAATTATGTTAATCTTAATAAAAACTACAAATAACTCATAATTTATAATTTATATTGTTTAAACTTCTTCTATTCTAAAATACTTAGAGTTTAAAATTATTTTACAACTCAATTAAAATGTAATATCATAATAGGCATAATTATATTACTGTATAACACTTTAAAAAGTAAATTACTTATTTTTCATTGATAATTATATTCTAGATTAAGAGAAAACAATTTCACCAATTAGTTGAACTTCCACGAATATCCAATAGCCCATAGCTTAGAAATTAATATACATTACAAGAATAATTTGAGAAAAAATATATTTTTAACAATTTAAAATGGTGATAGTAATTTCTCATCAACGAAATAGAGGACACCTAAATCTAGTAAAATCAAATTTTTAAACTTGAAATCAAACAAGACATTAATAAGAAATGATAAACTTTTAAACATAAAATTTAGTTGTAAAATATTACATAAAATTTGCAAAAAGGTTAACCAAAGTTGTATCAACCAACATTGAAGTTACAATCTAATACCCAAACGTAGCAAATTAAAAACCTTCAACATGCAACTAAATGTAAACTTGTTAGAAGGAACGATCAACTTGTAAAAAATAGCATTCACTTGTAAAACATAATATAAAATTTGAAACAAGGATCATCAAAGTTTTAATTAAGAAAGTCTTAGTTGCTACATGACATCTAAAAGTAAAATCAGAGCTTCAACTTGCAATCATACGTGGACCTGTGACACAGGATGGTGAACTTGTAAAACATAATGTTAACATATAAAATATAATATGAAACTTGCAATAAGGTTAACCATGAATGTAACAATGAACATCAAAGTTGCAACATGACACCTAAAACTAGAAAAATTAAACCTTTAACTTGCAATCATATGTGGACTTGTAACACATAATTATAAACTTGTAAAACCCAACGTTAACTTGTAAAATAAAACATGAAAGTTGCAATAAGGTTATCCAAGATGATAACAATGAACATAAAAGGTGCAACATGATCTCTAAAACTAATAAAATCAAACATTTAACTTGTAATCATACATAGTCTTGTAATACGAAATGATAAACTTGTAAAATCTAACGTTAACTTGTAAAATACAACATGAAACTCAAAACAAGGTTAACCAAGATTGTAACAAGGAACATAAAAATTGCAACATGACACCTAAACATACCAAAATTAAACCTTCAACTTGCAATCATATGTAGACTTGTAACATAGAATGATGAACTTGCAAAACCTCACGTTAACTTATAAAATACAATATGAAACCATGGCAAGGTGAACCAAGATTGTAACAAGGAACATAAAAGTTGCGACATGACATCTAAAACTAATAAAATCAAACCTTTAACTTGCAATCATATGTATACTTGTAACATAGAACGATGAACTTGTAAAATCTAATGTTAACTTAAAACATAGAACATGAAAGTCGTAACAAAGTTAACCAAGATTGAAACAAAGAGCATAAAAATTGCAACATGACACCTAAAACTAGTAAAATCAAATCTTCAACTTGCAATCATACGTAGTCTTGTAATACAAAACGATGAATTTGCAAAACCTAACGTTAACTTGTAAAATACAACATGAAACTCGCAACAAGGTTAACCAAGATTGTAACAAAGAACATAAAGGTTGCTTAAAGCTAGTAAAATCAAACATTTAACTTGTGATCATACGTGGACTTGTAATACGAAACGATGGACCTGTAAAACCTAGCGTTAACTTGTAACATAGAATATGAAAGTTGCAACAAAGTTAACCAAGGTTGTAACAAGAAACATAAACGTTACAACATGACACTTAAAAATAGTAAATTCAAACCTTCAATTTACAGTCATACGTGTAATTGTAACATGGAACGATAAACTTATAAAACCTCATGTTAACTTATAAAAATAGTTCTCCGTCCATTAACGCAACATTGCCTAGTTTTCAACCGCTAGTATCTATGTCCTTAGATTATCGTGAAGTGCAAACTTGGATTGACGACATTCTTATGTTTATGCAAGACAAAACTTCGTCCTTTATCGTATTTTGGCAACATCCGCCTTGAGCAACTCGCCAGGAGTCGAGTTTTCAAAGCAAGGGAGAATTGATGTAACATGGCTTATTTTATTATTAGAGTTAATATAGTCTTTTAGTGTTTACTAAAATCAAACCCTGAACTTGCAATCATACGTGGACTTGTAACATGATACAATAATTTTGCTAAATCAATTAATTCTCTTTATTTTGTGATATAATTAAAACAAATTATCAAATTAAAATAACTTGTAAAAAAATTATATTTTTTTAAAACTTATAGTTAATTATAATAAATGTTTTTTTTTGAAGAAGTTGTCTTCTCTTTTTTATAATTCAATTACATACTAAGCAAGTTTATATGTTTAATATTTAATTATTTAATCAACTTTTATTAAAGTAATTAAAACTTAAAAAATATTTACAATAATTTTATAAAACAAAAGCGTATAAATGTACGTGTAACCTGCTATCACAGGTTAAAATTTTATTTATTTATTTGTCATATGGTCCTTCAATATGATACATATTTATTTTTTCTCTCAGAAACAGGATGTATCAATACGTGGAATGTATTGTAGCTAATCCCAAAAAAAAATGAAAGTATTATGACATCAAAAAATACAAATGTGTAAATATATCAATTTAGACATTTCAATTCAGTTGTTAAAATTAAAAAAAGAAAATTAGTTAGATTTACATATTCAAACTCATTCATATTTCAATTTAATTCAAAGATATTAAGATTTCAGAGGAAAAAAACTCATAAGATCGTCATTTTATGGTATTTTTTTGTTGTACGTCAATAAAGATATGTGTAAATATATTATTAATCTACCAAATAACACATGCTCAATTAATATTATTTTAAATATACGAAAGAAACAAATAACAAAATAAATAACAAATATAAAAACTATAAAAGCAAGTTAGAAAAATCTGACCTGTGCTATGAGAGGCACGCGTAAAGCGTTGTCCTAAAGCCAAAGAGTTGTCCTAAAGCCAAAGAGTTCTCCCCTTCGTGCGGGTGAAAGACAGTCCTTAAGGGCTCTAAGATACAACCCAATAGGTCTCAGCCACTCTCCTCGATGAGCACGATTACCGAAAGAATATGAACCAGTCTTACAAGTCGTAGTTGCAAAATTGTAGAATTTTAAAATTGAAAAGGGGGAGTGATAGCTTTGATGATAAGACTCAAAAATTGAACCTAAAGACCTTCTTATATACTAGTGTCCTAGACATTGTAACCTATATAATTAATAGTGTAACTCCTATAACATAATGTGCTTAATAAATTATGTAACCGACAAATGAAATCAAACTTTGTAACTCATGCAATGAATTTTGTAACTCATGCACAATTATGATTTATAACTCATAAAATTTAAAATCTTTTTATTCTAACAGTCCCTCACAAAAAGGTTTGAAATTTAAAAAAAAAAATTAATTTTGCAACCTTATATTATGCAATCGATGTAGGTGCCTTTCAAGCTTGAACCTACACTTAGTGTTGATAGCATCTATTTGAGGTACTTGAGTGAACTATGTCTTGAACTCGGTTCCTTGACCAAACTTCAAACTATCACACACATAATTACGACAAAGACTTGGTTTTTGCAGGTTAGTACTATTAAAGGTCATACGCTCGATCATGATTTTCATGAGTGTTTTAGAAAACAGCTCAATCTTCGCAGTCGCGGCCTCACGAGGACTCTCACTTAGGTAAGTCCTCCAAAGGTATATGTGACCCATACCTTGCAAGAGAATGCTTGCCTTAGACTTATTCAAGGTAAATATACTTTCCTTAATATCACATATGAAACACTTTTGCTTTAGGGATGAACTAGAGTATATATTCTCAAAGATATCTCCATAATAGTAGTGCTTAATAAGTCATGCAATATGGATTGTTTCTACCCATTGAACCTCCTTCATAGGATCTCCAATCACAAAGGTTAGGTTACCTCCATAGGTGACTCCCTTATGAGCTTAGGCCCATCTCTCTCGACAATTATTTAGTAGCTTTCAAGGAAAGCCCTTTAGTTAACTGATCAGCAATATTTAACTCAGACTTAATAAACTCCAAAGTTACAATGGCATTGCCTAAAATACTTCTCACAGACTTGTATCTCACTCTTATATGTCTGTTTATCTTTTTGTTGGTGTGAGTTTGCTTCACCAAATCTATAACTACTTTACAATCACAATGTATAGAAATATACGATATATTTCTAACCACCAAAGGCATTTCCATGAAAAGACTCTTGATCCATTCCTCTTCTTTACAAAATAGTGTCTAAAGCTATGAGTTCAGACTCCATAGTACTTTTAGAAATCAAGGTTTGTTTCTTCGAACACCAAGATATAGCTGCTCCTCCTAAAAGAAACATATAACCACTTGTGGATTTAACATCTATATTGTCTGTAATCCAATTAGCATAACTATATCATTCGATAACATTTAGAAATCCTTTATAGCATAAAGAGTAATCAGTTGTTCCTTTAAGATATTTAAACACTCTTTCTAAAGCAAGCCAATGCTCTTCACTAGGATTATGAGTATATCTACTAAGTCTACCCACTGGATATGATATATCAGGCCTAGTTTTATTTTCTATGTATAAAAAAGATCCTATAATTTGAGATTACCTTAATTGAGATACTGGTTCCCCTTGATTCTTCTTTAACTCAACTTTAGGATCATAAGGAGTAGATACCGACTTAGAATCAAAGTATCCAAACTTCTTTAACATTTTCTTAATGGATTTTTTTTTTTTATCTAGAGTAATACCCTTAGAAGTCTTCTTTATTCTCACGCCTAGAATCACATTTGCTTCGCCCAAATCTTTCATATCAAAGTTTCTAGACGAATAGGATTTTACATCATTTATTATCTCCAAGTTCGATCCAAAAATCAAAATATCATCTACATATAAACTCAAAATGACGTGTGCTCCATTAATCTCCTTATAATATATGCACTTATCATGTTCATTAATCATAAATCCATAACTTAAAACTACTTCATCAAACTTCTCATGCCATTGTTTTGGAGCTTGCTTTAGACCATAAAGAGACTTAACTAACCTATAAACTTTGTGTTCTTGTCCTTTCAATATAAAACCTTCAGGTTGTTTCATGTAAATTTCTTCATCTAAATTTCCACTTAAAAAAGTAGTCTTTACATCCATTTGATGAATAACTAAATTATGTACAGATGCTAAAGCTATAAAATCCTAATTGTTGTAATACTAGAAAATGGTGAGTAAGTATCAAAACAGTATATTCCTTCTTTTTACGTAAATTCTTTTGCTACTAGCCCTGCCTTATACTTATCTATAGAACCATCCGATTTCAACTTCTTTCTAAAGACCCATTTACAATCTATTGATTTGTTCCTAGGTAGAAGATCCACTAAAACCCAAGTGTTGTTTCGAATTATAGATTCAAATTCACGATTTATAGCTTCCTTCCAAAAAGGTGCATTAATGGAAGTTACAGCTTCTTTATAAGAACTAGGATCTCCTTTCATCATGTAAGTATAAAATTCTTCTCCAAAATTCTTTTCTTTTCTATGTCTTTTACTCCTCCTAGGTTCAACTTGTGATTCATCAACTTAAAAATTAGTAAGTATTTTCTCATTATCAATTGAAGTAAATGGATCATAAATGGTTTTTTGAACTCTAGTTCTAAATGGAAAAATATCTTCAAAATAAGTAGCTTCTCCAGCTTCTATGGTTATGTTATTAGATATTCCACTAACTTCAAAATTTATAACTAAAAATCTATTTGCACTACTATTTTAGGCGTATCCAATAAAAATTGCACCTATTGTTTTTGGTCCTATTTTCTTTCTCTTAGGCTCAGGTATACCAACCTTACTAAGCACCCCCACACTTTAAGGATTTTCAGATTAGGAACTCTTCTTTCCAAATTTCATAAGGAGTTTTCTCTAAGTCCTTAATCATTATTCTATTAAATATAAAACATGCGGATAATATTGCTTCCCCCCACAAATTATCTGGTAAACTAGAATTTAACAACATGGAATTCAACATATCGATCAAAGTTCTATTTTTCCCCTCAGCAACCCCATTAGATTGTGGTGAGTAAGGTGGAGTTAACTTATGAATAATACCATTCTCTTCACAAAAAATACTTAAAACACTTAAAGTATACTCACCTCCTCTATCAAATCTAAGCTTCTTAATTCTTTTATCTAATTGATTTTCTACCTCATTTTTGTATATTTTAAATTTATCAAATACCTCATCCTTTGTTTTCATCAAGTTTACATAACAATACTTAGAACAATCATCAATAAATGTTACAAAGTATCTATTTCCTCCTCTAGTAGGTGATCGATTAGAATTACAAACATCACTATGCATAAGTTCTAAAACTTGGGTTGTCCTCTCAACTGACATATAAGGCTTCCCAGGTTGTTTAGCTTGAACACAAATCTCACATTGTGTTTAAAATCAATTATAACTTTAGGCACTAAGTCAAGATCCATCATTCTTTTTATTTTCTTTAAAGATACATGTCCAAGTCTCCCATGCCAAATATTAGACGTTTCAATATTAAAAACTTTGGAAACTTTGTTAGATTTTGAAAAATTATTCAGCTTAAATAAACCATCACAAATATAACCTTTACCCACAAATACATTATTTTTGGAGATTACAACTCTATTGGACTCTAAAACAATTTTGTATCCTTGTTGAACTAAAGAAGACCCACTAACAAGATTTCTTCTCACTTCAGGAACATAATGCACTTCCTTGAGAATTCAAGTCTTTCCAGAGGTCATTTTCAATTCAATATCTCCAATCCCAAGTACTTGTGCGGTAGTATTATTGCCTAGAGTTACAATTCCTCCACTTGAGTTCTGATAATTTTTAAAATAACTTATATCAAAACAAACATGAATATTCGCGCCTGAATCTAGCCGCCATTCATTATTTTCATAAGTAAAATTGACACTCAAAGAATTAGAATTATTATACCTAATGAGAGGTTCATTTGGTTCACTTGGACTTCCTTCTTCCAAGACATATACTTGATCATTTTGATCTTTATGGTGTTGCTTAGGCTTAGATTTGTAAGCTTCTGTCTTTTTGTAATAGCAATCCTTTGCCACATGATTAGACCTTCCATAAACATAGCAAATCCTATCCCTTTTGCCTTTAGAATTCTTAGACCTATTATGTTGATTATTCTTATTCTTAAAACTCCTTTTCCTAGGTTGAAAACCATTACTCTTATTGTTCTTGAAATTCCTTGTGTTTTCAACTAAGTTTACTTTAGTACTTTCAATTTGATTAATAGTACCAGCTCTATTGTTTTCTTCAATTGTAAGTGAGTTAATCACTTGTGTCATGGAAAGAGTTGGAAAAATAAGACCAACTAGGAGGTAATTTTTCTATTAAACATGACACCTTAAAATCTTCACTAAGAGTAGTACCATTTTTGTCAACTCTTCTCAAAAGTTCTTGAAACTCATGAATTTGATCTCTAATAGGCTTAGAATCCGTCATTTTATAAAGATTAAAATTTGAAATAGCAAATCTATCTAGACTAGTGTCGTATATCTCATAAACGGCTTCAAAAGTATTCCACAATTTTAAGGCATTTTTGGTAGTTTCATAAACATCATAGAGACGATCTGATAAAGCACTTAATATTCTATTGTGATAATGATGATCTATCTCCTCTTTTAATATTTGAGTTGTAGAAGTAGAAGTGGAACTAGAGGCTTATTGGGTTGCAGATGCATTGCTAGGTTGACTAGATGATTCACTAGGTTGACTAATTGGTTCAATAGCCGAAATTAAACCAAGAACAGTGAGCCAATATCTCAATTGCCTTTGCCATCACTTAAAATTTTATCCATTAAATTTTTCAAGTTTGACACTATTTGCTTCCTCAATCTTATTCATTTTCTTTGTACTAAAATATCTAAGAGCAAAAGAAATATCTAATATAAATCTGTGCACAATATATAAAATAGATGTCACAAATTATTGAATATGCAATTAATAAAATTTCAAACTAATTAAACAATTAATAGACACTAAGGAAAAATATATAACCGATAATTAAATTAAATAACTATTTTAAATTTGAAAGCAAAATAAAACTGTTTAGAATTTTTAAACTATAAATCAATAAAAGTTATAACAACTTTAGTACTATAAATATTTTAGAGTTGTAACAGAAACTTAAATATTTAAGATAAAAGTAATGTAACTTCCAATTTTATAAATAAAATTTAATGCATTAAAAGTTATTTTAGAGTTGTAACAGAAACTTAAATATTTAAGAAAAAAATGTAACCTTCAGTTTTATAAATAAAATTTAATGTATTAAAAATTTCAAACTTTGTCTAAATAACATATTATTCTATTGCAAACATAACTTCAAGTCTTAAATGAATTTAAAACAAACTTTAAGAAACAATTATGATATGTAGAAAAATACTTTGTAAGTCATATTGCAATAATATATATATATATATATATATATATATATATATATATATATATATATATATTAAATCAAACCAAGCAATGATTTATTAATTAAATATTATATTATAATAAATACACACACAATTATATAATTAGAATAAACAAATTAAAATTTATAAAACATATATGAATATGAAAACAAGCAAGTGAGTACTCTTTGGCTTTAGATTGTTAGAAATATATTATTAATCCACCAAATAACACATGCTCAATCAATATTATTTTAAATATATTAAAGAAACAAATAACAAAATAAATAACAAATATAAAAACTATAAAAGCAAGTTAGAAAAAGCTGGCATGTGCTATGAGAGGCACGCGTAAAGCGTTGTCCTAAAGCCAAAGAGTCCTCCCCTTCGTGCGGGTGAAAGACGGTCCTCAAGGGCTCCAAGATACAACCAAATAGCTCTCAGCCACTCTCCTCAGTGAACACGATCACCAGAAGAATATGAACCAGTCTTACAAGTCGTAATTGTAAAATTGTAGAATCTTGAAATTGAAAATGGGGGAGTGATGGCTTTGATGATAAGACTCTAAAATTGAACCTAAAGACCTCCTTATATACTAGTGTCCTAGACATTGTAACCTATATAATTAATAGTGTAACTCCTATAACATAATGTGCTTAATATTTTATGTATCCGACAAATGAAATCAAACTTTGTAACTCATGCAATGAATTTTGTAACTCATGCACAATTATGATTTATAACTCATAAAATTTAAAACCTTTTTATTCCAACAATTTAGACACTTCAATTCAGTTGTTAAAATTAAGACAAAAAAAATTATTTAGATTTATATCTTCAAACTTATTGTAAGATCTAGAAGTATGAAGTTATGTGGAATAGAATAACAAACTGTAAAATAAAATGACTCCGGAGGACCTTATGTGGTTCAGTTATAAAACCTACATCCACAGGGAGTTTTAGAGCTGCAATTCAATTTATTGTTTGTACAATCTTTATGATCGTTTACAGTGTTGACTCACTCTCACACACTGACATAATCTTTGTAAAACAAAATCCCGTCAAGATCTTAAATTCTAGTGACACTGTCCACTCTCTGTTGCTAACAACTTAACAATATACTGTTAGGTAAAACATAACTACGATGTCTGAAACTAAATTACATAAACACTCAACTTGCAAGTTCTTTTAAGTGTATACTAACTTAGACATACCTAATTAAAATTCATGCACGATGACAACCTAACATACATGAATAAAAAACTCATAAAATAAAATCAAAGAAGCATTCCAATTTGCGTTGAAGCTCTTTTCTTAATTCTAGAAATGCCGTAATACACACACACCGCTCATATATCTATTACGTAAAAATAACATTATATATATATATATATATATATATATATATATATTGTGTGTGTGTGTGTGATGCCCGATTGTAATCTCTTCAAAATCCTGTAAAAATCTTAATCAAACTCAAATTAGGATAAAGAATAATACTTTAGGAAGTGATATAAGTGATCTCCTAAATGAAATAGGACGCAAATAAATATACTCCTAATTTAACTAGGATACATCAAATAATGTCCTAATCTAAAGAAAGATTCATTATGAATCAAATACTTTTTAAATCATACTTCTAGAAATAGTAAAATAAGAAACAATATAACACAATAGTTTTATCTACAAGTTGGCCAAAATAATCATGTGCATGGCACATGCAAGAGTGTCACACTTTCACACCAACAATTTCTCCCTTTTTGGCAACTTGTGATGAAAACACCAAACCATTTCTAATCAAAGAATAACACACAAAGATAAGTCCAAAATAACTATGAGCAATCATGAACCATTAAACTAAAAAAAATGACATACTTAAAGAAATAACAACTGCACAGTTATAAATCACATAACATAAACATGTCTAAATGTAAATATCCTGCAAAACAAACAAAGTGAAGTCAAAAAACTTCTCAAACAACACTCAACCAAAGCATGATCAGAGCTAAAAAAAATGTGACAAAAACATCAAACAACTTAAATATGTAAGTAAGAACTCAAAACACAGTAAAGTAGAACCTGCAAAGTAACAAATGAAGAACACAAGTCATAAACTTTAGGTTCTTAACAAACTCAGTTAATAAACTTGGTTTTGATTGGGCTGATTGCTTGGTTAAGCTTTGCTTGATTTGTTGTCAGTGACACTTGGTTCCCCTGGTTGCCTAGGTTGCCTTGATTGCGTATTGTTGTTACTAGAACTTACCTACAAAAGAAGAAAGATACATTCCAATGAATATGAGCTTAGGTACTAAAAATTTAGAGAGTAAAATAATACTATACCTATACTTTATTTGCAATTGTTGTATTTGATTCTCCTGGTCTTGAGTATGAACCACCCATTCCCTGTCCAATAATATAGATATTAAGTAGTCAATTATAGTTGTCGTGATAATTGAATATGAAGAATGAAATAATATTTACTTGTGCTCTCAATATTCTTGCATTAGCTGGTGCTAGCCTTCAGGTCTTTTTGTTATGTCCATCTCTATTGTAGAAGCCACAGTGAAGCTATGCCTGACAGCACTTTCATGTGGCTCTCTCTTTTTGACTTCCCTAGGCCAATCAGCCTTCCAAACCTTATCTGGTGGTTGAATTTGATGACCATTGCCTAGTGGCTAGTTGTTTTGATCAGGCAAGGGGTGGATCATTCCCTCATAAGTCTTCCTATAGGATTCCATAATGAGCAATGGATGTATAAGGTTTTCGACATTTAGCCTGATGTAGTCTATGGCTCCTATTGCATGGACTACAAGAAAATAGACCTTTTACGACGGGCCAAAACAGCGATAAAAGGTCTTTTACAACGGTCCAACGGCGGTTTTAGCCTGCCGTATAAAGTGGCGACGTAAAAAGTAGTTTGACTTTTTACCGCAGTTTTGGCCCGCCGTAAATGGTTGTGGTATGGTCCAATTTATTTACGACGATTTGTCAGCTCGTCGTAAAAGGTTATTGTGGTGTGGTCTAACTTATTTACGGCGGGCTGACAAACCGCCGTAAAAGGTTGTTAACTTATTTACGGCGGTTTGTCAGCCCGCCGTAAAAGGTTATTGTTGTGTGTTTATTTACGGCAGTTACGTGGCCCGTCGTAAAAAGTGCAGAATCTTTTTTAACAAATTTTTTGGAACCTCTTTTCGTTTTCAAGTAATTAAATGCATCCATAACCAAAACTTTTTGGAACCTGTTTTCGTTTTCAAGCAATTCATTGCATCCATAAGAATATATTCGCATACAAATAACAAATAAATTGATATTGGTATAACACATAAAAGTACAACATAAGAATGTATTCGCATACATTCGCAAACATGAAAGAAAAAAAGTTCTACTAAGTTTGTTTCCAATAAGTACAGAAATCTAAATTAAGTCTACAAGTCTTATTATAATCAAGTCTTCATATCAGAAAAAGCTGCACAAATAAAAACAAAAATTAGTACTTAACTATTCATAAATTTATTACAAACATACAAGTTAAAGCTATATGCCATACATTGATTTATTTACATAGAAATGATAAATAACTTCATATATATACCTAATTGTCCTCCTCATTTTTTGTTGCAAAGTCAATGTTACCTTTTTATATAAATGTTAAGATTACAAGTTTATGAAAAAGAAATGAAGTTTGAAAAAAGTCACCTCATTCACATAGCTGAGAACCTTATCCTTGGTTTCCTTATGTTTTAGCTGATTCTGAACCCAAATAACCATCATTTCACAGGCACTGCACAGGCCATCTCCAGCTAATACTCCTTCCATGTTTTCCTCCTCAACCATTTATTGTAATCAGGAGATGAAATAGCTTGCAGAGAACTCTGGCTTTGTCTTAAATATACAGTAAGAGCATATAGTTAAAACAGGAACAAAGATTGTAATAGAAAAAAAGAATGTGATATTTTGACATTAAAATGCCAATTGATACATAGTCAAGAGATGAAACAGCTTGCAGAGAACTCTGGCTTTGTCCAGTTAAACTCAAGGAGTTTGACTCAATCAGCCATATTCCTAATCCATATCAACATATTTTTCCCCCATTACCCTCTTATGTCTTATCAGTTAAACCAAAGTAAACTGAAAAACTACTTACACTATGATAGCCACCAGCGTAATTGGTGTGAGTCTCAGGTCATCAAAATCCAAACTGTCAAGTGAACCTGATACTAGAAGTTGTAAACAAAACACAAATGTATCAAAGAAATGGGATTTTACAACCAAGAAAATGACAACCAGTCTAGTATAGAACCACATATTTACATTAAGAGTACTCAGATTTGATGACATGAAGATAGCAAGTAACAGATTTTTAAAATTCCAGCCCAAATTTTCGGAAGGATTTTTCAAAAGTATATGTTATAGACTATATGGTTGTACAGATAGATAGATAACTCATAACACTAAAGGGGGCTGCTTTTTTATTTTTATTTTTATTTGAAGTTTGAATATAACTTATTCTCAATCATTCAAATATTTTTAGGGTTTGTTTTTCTACTGGAGTCTAAGAATGAGATAAATTTATCTGAATTGAAAAGGCTAAACTTTTAGTTTTTATCTTGGTATGAAAAGGTGTGAATGGTTTTTATTTAATTTAAAGATCTAAAATAATACTTTTATTGACTTTAATTACTTCCTATTTTGCATTTATCTTTTGTTTGTGTTTCTCTAAACACAACCTTTACCGCAACTTATATTCCTAAATAAAATGGCAATTTTTTATTATTATATTATTATATTAATATTTAAATATTCATTTAAATTTACATAATTAAATAGTTATTTCTTTTACATATATATATTTTTTAATTTATCACATTATTTGTAATATAGGTTAACTAAAAATATGCAATTTTAATGGTATTACAATAAGTTGATTTTAATTTTACCCATTCATTATTTGCAAATGTTTCTATGCTACATAAACTATATAATATATGATACTTAATAAGCCAGATGTGTCAAATTAGTCTTCAAATGTTTTCCACTGAAAAAAAAAAAAGAACAGCTTGAGACTTATTATCAGACCTCCGAAGACACAAAACATACATATCGTTCAAATATTTGTATTCAAACACACACAAAAAAAATGAATATATACATCCAATGAAAAGTTGATAAAAGGCAGGGCTCAACAAAGATTCTACCAAACCGGATGGGTCACAAGGTAAGAGAACTAAAGCCTTAAGAGGGAAGGGGAGAAGAAGGAAGTAAAGGTAAAAATAATACAAATCCTGCTTATGCTGGACTACACATGAGCAAGCAATATGACAAGAATACAATAACACAACATACCTTCCCAAGAAGAGTTCCAAGAAAATGGAAAAACTGGAGGTGCTGCTCATGTATCATTCCTGATCCAGGATTAGGATAGAGTAGGCGATCAACTGTTTCCTAAATTTTGCAATGCCAAGAAGAAAGTCATTAAACATGAGGCATAAACATTCTAATGATCACAAATTAGCCATGAAGCCACAAGTTCCAATATTAGACAAGTGTAAAAAATAGAGTACCCAAACAAAATGATAAGTCATGATAATATCTATACCACAAAGTCTTATATTGAGATCCATTCCATTGTACAGTTTGCCACCAAAACGTTACGTCGGACAGAATGTTGGCAAATATCAAGGAAAATCATCTGGTGATACTTATGCAGTTAATAAGCAGTAGTGTATCATGAAATGGTAGTATAAGTCATTAAAACGAAAACAAGCCTAAGTTGTTCTCTCTACCAAAATCATTCAACAATTGTGACAAGAAAATATACAACTTAACAGTTAAACACCAAATTACAGGTCCAAATGAAACAGAACATGAAAAAGTTTCTATGACCAAAAATATGTATGCAGATCCAGGGTAACATGAACATATACAAATTGTGTTTGCCTGTGAGGAAAGACTAAGAAAGGGGGTGAGAGAGAGATGCCTTAAATAATCCATACTGCACATCAAAAGCTACACGTGTAATATTCTCCATAAAATCTTTGAAAATTCCACCACCATCTATGCCGGCCTCCTCAACTCCAAGTTCGTTGACAAATGTTACAAGAACCTATCAGTAAACATCAAAAATTGATATTTTGGTCCTCGACATATACAAACATGCTTGTAATAGCAGCAAGAGGCAGAAAAACATAAACAGAAACATTACTGCCCCTCGAAGGTTCTCTTTAGATAATGGACTCATCTGACTGTAAGCATCATCCTGAATATGATCCCTACGTGTTCTGAAACGATTCCTAGTGAAAACACCATGAGAGCCATGCCTTTGCCTAATTGCTGCCAACTGTGACTGGTAGATGGATTTAAAAATTAGTTACAAGTTAGATTAAAAAAGAAAATAATAAAAGAGAATTGCAAATATTCAATTAACTTGCCCAAGGGAAACATTTCCTGTCTTCAACAATATATTAGTAGGACAGATAAATCCAATATCAATAGTGAACTAAAAAATTTAATCACTTACATGAAATATTTTAACCCTGCTAGTAAAGGGTATCAAGAAAGGAGCTTGCTTCAGTATTTCATATGCTTTGGTGCCTTCTGTTGCAGCCTGGAAATAAAATGGTGTTAAATCAAGTAACAAGTAAACCTACAGATGTAATCAAGCAGTACCACCTGAGAAATAAAAAAATCATTGACACCATCGGCATGGAAATCACTTGGGGGTGTAAACTCCCTTCTATTATTCCAATCTAGCAACTACAACCACATATTTAAATACCAAATTAGCAGAGCCAGAAATAATTCATCAATCAACAAATAAGCATCTGGTATTTCACTGAGAAGCAAAACAATGCTGGCCCAAACAGCAAGTAACTTTTTCAAGGCCAGAAAGAATCTGTTTAACAATGACCTGAAGTTCAACCAACTCATGCTTGCATGTACCTGTGAAAGGACCTCAGAGGCTACAATGCTAACCCTATGCTAGATGACATCAACTGGAAGCTTCTTATGAACAGACAGATTGGAGACAGATTTCCCTGCATTAGAGTGTGTTATTGGATTCACCCATAGGAGTTGCCACAAAGCCTGCATCAAGAATTAAGATGCCATCAATTGGAACCATTAAATTTCATATCACCAATCAGCATATTTGTACAAAAGTTGGCCTTAATAAGTTGCCAGTCCATATAATTGCAAATTGACTTTTAGTTCTATAGATTTAGTAATGAATAACAAACGCAATCATTTAGCAAGAGCATGTTAGCATACTCTTACTAAATCTAAAAATATTAAACAATCTAAAAAGATTCCTTATACAATCAAGAGAGCCTCACAAATGAAAATTTCAATTTTTCACAACAGACAAGGCCCTGATAGGAGTAATCTAACGTCCTAGCAGCAGGCATCCATAGAAAGTAGGAGTTATTTGCAAGTGTGGTATGAGCATCTAACAAAGTGTATAAAGGCTGCAAACTCACCAAGCCAAAGGCCACTAAACCCCCTAGGAAGAAGCACGGTTATGCATGACAATAAGGAATCAAAATAATATAAGATACGGTTCAAAGAAAAGAAGTACCTCTTCAAACAGACAAGCATTATAGTAGTTTTACATAAAAACATTCCACTACCCTCAACCCAACTGCATTTATCTTTTTAATAGAATTGTGACTAAATAATGAAATCACCTAACCAACATATTGATAAAACCTAAGAATTCAATAACAACCATCAAATCCCTACATAACTTTCACTCATTCACTGACTAACTAAAAGAAAAAAGAAATGTAATTGCAAAACAGAATAAATTTATACTTCACTTACTCTCTACAAATCCAAATCTGATGCAGAAAAGCTCATCCTTCAATTTACCATCAGTAAAGTCAGTCACATGCCACACACACGACTTGTCGTTCCCAGTGTGCTCTTGTACAGTCATCGTAGGCAAAACTGCCGAGCAACCAAAAACAGACTCAGAAAATTTGTAAATAAAATATATCGTCAAATAAATAAGAGGAAAGAAGTAACGTACCGAGATGGTTGGCGTAGATCTTGAGAGTCTTGGATTGTCTCATAACAAGTCTAACCTTGCCTGTCTGTTTGTGTTTCAAAAGCTTAACAGTACCCGCTCCTCTTTCCTTCCACTGATTCCCGTCTTTATCAAACCGGTACAATTTCGACTACCTTTTCAAAATTAAAAAAAAAAGAGTTAAAATACAATGCCGAAACCCTAACAATCAAAATCAGATCTGAAAAGATAGGACAAAACTTACAGATCGAGGATTGGATCCTCATCCTCTTCACCGGTGGTGACAGCGACTTCCTCAAGCTTGACAATGGGAGCGACCTCAGCTCCAGTGTCTTCGTCCTCATTGTGTGGGGCCTTCTTCTCTTCTCTGTGATTGGCTTCGCTGCTGGCCATTTGATTTTGATTTGAAAGAAATTGAGTTGTGAAGTGAGAGTGAAGTAAGAGTTTTGATAAAAGAGTGAAGAATTCGGTGCATTTGGAGGCTCGAAAGTAAGGGAAATAGGGTTTATATAGCTACGGATTTGATAGGAGAGAAGGATTTGATGGGAGAAGGAAATTAGCTAGGGATTTCGGTTGATGGGAGAGAAGGAAATTAGGGATTAGGAAATTAGGAGAGAAAGAAATAAGACGAGAAAGAAAGGAGGGAAGAGGTTATTTCACAAGCTTTTATTGCGGTTCATTAAAAACCGCCGCAGATGTATTAGTTCTTTACTGCAGGTGTGGTAGCCCACTGTAGAGTTTGATATTTTACTGCACTTTCAAATGCCCGCCGTAAATGAGTGCAGTAAAAGCCTAGTTTTCTAGTAGTGATGCTTACATGGAGGCCAGATAGCTACCAAGCCCTACAATCACACATACTGCTATTTGTTGACCCAGTTATGGCAACCCAAGAGGGGGGTGAATTGGGTTTTTATTTATAAAAACGGATTTACAAAACTTTTCTTGAAAGATCAAAATTATTTAAATCTTTCTTTAAGAACAAGGGTGAAGAAGATGAAAATAGAATGCAATCAAGAGAATGGCAATAAAGAACAATCACAAGTGCAAGTAAATGTAAAGAGGATAGGGATAGAGAGAGTGCAAACTCGATGTACGTGGTTCGACAAACCTTGCCTACGTCCACGGGCTCCTAGCTCCACAAGCTAGGCTTTCACTAAGTTGTAGAAATCTTTACAACTTGTTTGATGAACAACCTCACCAAGACTTTTTCTTCCAACTCTTGATAACACCACACCAAGAGTTCTTCTTGATGAACAACCTCACCAAGGCAACTTCCTTCAACCCTTGATAACACTACACCCAGAGTTCTTCTTGATGAACAACCTCACCAAGGCAACTTCCTTCAACTCTTGATAACACCATACCAAGAGTTCTTCTTGATGAATAAACTCACCAAGGAAAGAGTTCTCTCAAGGATAACTTTTATCCTTTACAAGAAGATCTCACTCTCACCACAATACAAAAACAAAGTAAATTTTTACAACAAAAGTACAACTCTCTTCAAAGAGTAGATAAAGAATATAAAAGCTCTCTAGACTTGATATTTCTCTTGTTTTTTTTTTTGCTTGATAAAATGCTTCTCTTTTTCTTCTTGCTGAATGCATGGGAGAAGGGCTCCTTTTATAGGCAAATGGGATGAACTTAATCAAGTGAAGACACCAACTCCAAATTTTCTACCCACCATAAAAACCGTAATCTTGTCTACCATTTTTTTCAATGTTACATTTGAAATTTGAAAATCTGCAAAACATAAAAGATCTGAAAAATTGAATAAGCTTTCCAACACATCAAGAACAAGGTCATTTGGATATCTGTAGCTCAAGATATGGCCAAAACACCATTCGGTGCTCATGTGACTTGATTTTTCTTTCATGTGTCAGTCCACCGACTTGCATGTGTATTATGTCAGCCTTCTATTTGAAATTTGAATTTCTTCAAAACATAAAAGATCTGCATATTTGAATTCTTTCCAAAACATGAAGAATCAAAGCATTTGGATATCTCTATCTTAAGATATAGACAAAAAATTATTCGGTGCTCATATGAGTTGATTTTTCTTCTCTGTGTCAGTCCATTGAATTGCATGTCAATTATGTCGGCCTTTCGTTTGAAATTTGAATTTCTTCAAAACATATGAAATGTGCTTCATTAAGTCCTCTTTCTAATGCCATAAGAATCAAGTTATTTTGATTTTTCTAGCTCAAGATATGTCCAAAAGAGTATTCGGTGCTCATATTAGCTGCTTCCATTTATCTTTCAACTTGCATGATGATTTGGACAACCTTACACTTGAAATTTGAATTTCTTTAAAACATATGAAATGTTATAAATTGAGTAATCTTTCCAAAGGCTCAAGAATCACATTATTTAGACATTTTTAGATAAATATATGACTCATTGATTGAACATTGCTCATGTGTCACATTCCTCGAATCAAACCTTGTTCTTAAACTTTGGTGTGCCTTTAACATGTAGTCTTCTCCTTAGCTTCAACACTTTATTTTAATAAGCCTCTTCTTGATTTTATGAATATTGCATTGAATCTTATTCTTGCACATAAGCAAACATATTAGTAACACCTTATGAATCAATGTGTATTGTTATCATCAAAATTATCATGTAGCCTTAGGGCTAACAATCTCCCCCTTTTTGATGATGATAAACCATTGATTGCTTTAAAATGATATCTAAAATCAAGAATGAAAATAAAATCAAGAACAAACAAAAAGATGGCACTCGTTATGAATATAAGCAATCCACGTTATGAATATAAGCAATCCAACAATTTCTCCCCCTTTTGTTATCATCAAAAAGATTTAATCAAATTAATTACTCCCCCTAAATATATTCTCCCCCTTAACATATGCTACCATTCAAAAATTATCATATAAAAACAAAATTAAGACATATCCAACATGCCTAATTCTCTTCTAATTATGCAAAATATATCTTGACTAAGGGGTTTAGTCATATTTAGGTCTAAGGACTAATTCCCAAACTTGATTTCTCTCAAATTGGTTCAATTCTTCTTGCATGCCAAAATCCAACTTTCGTCATTTTCGGCTTCTTTGAAAGATTTTGGTTCAAATTGAGAGACAAAAGCAAAATGATTACAAAAGTTCTTAAAAGAAGATCTAGTTTTCATACCTTGTGATGGTTCACCAATAATGAGATCTTTAGGGTGAGCTTTTGCATACCTCCATTCCTTTGGTAATTCTTGGGAAGACTATTTACTTCATCAAGCTTTTCTTGTTGAAGTTGTAATTCATCTTGGCTCTTTTCATCAAGCCTTGATTCCTTGATTTGCCCTTCTACCTCAACAATATCGTCATCTAAATTCTTTGAAGAAATAACATTAGTTTCATCAAATTCAACATGCATAGATTCTTCAATAGTAAGAGTCTTTTTGTTAAAAACTCTATATGCTTTACTATGGTTGGAGTAGCCAACAAAAATTCCAACATCGGCTTTTGCATCAAATTTTCCAAGGTTATCCTTGGTGTTTAAAATAAAACATTTACATCCAAAAACTTTAAAAAATCCAATGTTGGGTTTTCTTCCTTTCCAAAGTTCATAAGGAGTTTTCTTTATAAAAGCTCTAACATGGACTCTATTGATTATAAAGCATGCGGTATTAACGGCTTCGGCCCAAAAATATTTTGGCAAAATATTTTCAAGTAACATGGTCCTAGCCATTTCTTGGATAGTCCTATTTTTCCTCTCAACAACACCATTTTATTGTGGAGTTTTAGGTGAGGAAAAATTATTTTCAAAACCATTTTCATCACAAAGATTTTCAAATGCAACATTGTCTACTTCACCATCATGATCACTCCTAATGGACACAATAGAATACCCTTTTTGATTTTGGACTCTTTTTGCAAATTTTGAAAAAGCTTGTATGGCCTCATTTTTAGTTTTCAAGAATAATACCCAAGTGAATCTTGAATAATCATCCACAATAACACAAACATAATACTTTTCACCAAGGCTTTGAGTTCTTGATGGTCCAAATAAATCCAAATGAAGTAATTGTAGAGGTTTATTTGTCGAAATAAATTTCTTATGTTTAAAAGAAGTTCTCACTTGTTTTCCAAATTGACAAGCATCACAAATCTTATTCTTTTTAAATTTTATTTTTGGAAGACCATTAACTAAATCATTTTTAGAAATTTTTGAAATTGTGTCCATGCTAGCATGACCTAACCTTCTATGTCATAACCAAGCATCGTGATTAACAATGAAACACTTTTCTACATGATCATTAACATCAATATCAATTATATAAATATTACCACATCTATTACCAATAAATAATATCTTATTGTTACTAATATCCTTAATCACACATCTATTAGGCTCAGAAGCAACAATTTTTTTTGGAAAAGTTACTTAGTAATATAAATCCAAAAAAGTTATAATGTACAAAAATCCGAGGGGCATACCCCAAGAATTACAAAAGGACCTAAAGGCCAAACATACAATCCAACAAAAAGATAGAAAAAGAGGCCACAAGCGGCCTAAAACAAAGTAAAAATGCCACAAACGGCCTTAACAACATAAAAGAGAAATGATCACAAACGATCTAAAACATAAAAAATACAAGAGCTTTAACCCTTTTTGTTTTTCTTCTTCTTACCCTTCTTTACCGGGGTAGCTGGGGTGTCCGAATGAGTATGGTCAATCCTGCATTGATCATCCTCACTGAGCCCATTCAAAGGCTCAAAACGAGTGGGAGAAGACTGAGGAGGTATCCGCCCTGAGGAAATAGATGCCTCACGATTTGTGGAACACTTGATAGAGCCCAAAAGCCTACCCTAGTCAGTCGCAAAAAGAGATGGAGAATCAGAATCTGAGACTGACTCTGCACTCGAAACTGTAGTAGCCTTCGGAGGCACAACTTGCATTGTAAAATCTGCTGGAATAGAGACTATTTTCTTGCAATCAGTGACCCTGTTCACATTCTTTTCATTGCCCAAAGGGGCACTATTAGAGGTGCTAGCCTCATTCTTCTCTTGACTTGAAGTCTGTACCGATTCCGGACAATGATGACCAAATCTGCAACATTTGGGACAATGTTTTGGAAACCACTCATATTCAACTTGGACTTGGTAGGGCCTCAAAAGCAACAAAATATCCATTATCACATAATTGACTAATGCTAATCAAAACATGTTTCAAACCATTAACAAGCAAAACATCTTTAATAATAGGTGAAGAAGGGTTACCAATATCACCATGTCCGATTACCCTTCCTTTGGCATTATCACCGAAGGTCACATATCCTCCTTTCTTCATGATTAATCTTGAGAACTTGGAGGCATCTCCGGTCATATGCCTTGAGCATCCACTATCTAAGTACCACTTGTGTTTGCCACTCCTTTGTCTCTACAATCAACATTCAAGGAGTAACTTTTTGGTACCCAAAAGTTCTTGGTCCTTGGGGGTTAGTTATAGTACTTTTTGGAACCCATATTTGTTTCAAATTAGGATTTCTCTTAATATAGCAAGAATGCACTTTGTGTCCTTTTCTTCTACAATAAGTACATGAATGATTAGGATTATTCCTAGAAGATGCATGAGCAAAATAATTTTTAAAATACTTTTGATTTTTATGAGTTTTATATCCTAAACCTCTTTTATCAAAAACACACCTTTGGTTTTGTAACATAGAATTCAAATTTTTTGTGCTTTTTGTAAAACTATCAACAATATTTCTTAAGTCATTATTTTCCTTTTTCAAAATAGCATTTTGTTTCTCCAATTTATCAAAATCCTTTTGTTTTAAAATGTCATTTTCAGTTTTTAATAAATGTATTTGACTTTCCAAACTTTCAAAATCTTTTTGCTTTAAAATTTCATTTTCATTTTCTAAAGCTTCATTTATTTCCACCAACTCTTCTAATTGAGATAACATGATTTTTGACTTCTTTTTGAAAGCATTGATTTTTGAATTTTGCTTATCAACTTGCACATGTAAATTTTGGAATGCTTCAAGTAATTCATCATATGAAAGTTTAGGATCATAGTTTAGAATACTTACCTCATCTTCACTTAAAGCCATGAAGCACATGTTTGCCACTTCGCAATCTTCTTCTTCGGTGGAGCTAGCTTCACTATCATCCCAATTTGTGGCTTTCATTGCTTTGGATTTCTTGTTTTGACTCTTGAAGTAAGGACAATCCATCTTTACATGTCCCGGTTTCTTGCACTCATAGCAAATGACTTGATCATTTTTCTTATCTTGCTTTGAGCTTTGCCCTTTGTACTCCCTTCTAGATTTCTTCTTGAATCCTTGGTTTCTTCTAATCATCCTTTTTAGCTTTCTTGTGATGAATGCAAGATCTTCATCATCTCCTTCATCGTTGGACTCATCATCTTCTTTTGTTGAAGATTTGAAAGCGATATTTTTCTTTTTCTTGAAATCTTCTTCGTTCTCCTTCAAGGTGATTTCATGAGTCATGAGAGAACCCATAAGTTCTTCTAATGGTAGTTTGGTGAGGTCCTTTGCTTCTTGAATTGCCGTCACCTTTGGCTCCCAAGATTTTGGTAGACACCTAAGAATCTTTCTCACCATTTCAACATTAGAATAAGATTTACCAAGAGATTTCAAACTATTAATAATATCCGTAAATCTAGTAAACATTTCAGAAATTGATTCATTCGATTTCATCTTAAAAAGCTCATAACTATGAACTAGCATACTAATTTTGGATTCTTTAACTTGACTAGTTCCTTCATGAGTTACTTCAAGTGTGTGCCATATTTCTTGTGCCGTAGAACAAGTAGATATTCTATTAAACTCATTTCTATCTAGAGCACAATATAACACATTCATAGCTTTAGCATTCAAACTCAATTTCTTTTTATCATCTTCACTAAACTCTTTAGGTTCTTTAAGCATGCTTTCCCCGTTTTCAATTTTGGTAGGAACAAAAGGTCCTTCCAAAACAATAGACCACAAATCATAATCAAAAGATTTCAAGAAAATACTCATTCTAGTTTTCCAATAAGAGTAATCACTTCCATTAAAAAATGGAGGTCTAGAGATAGAAAGTCCCTCAACATATGAAGTTGAATTAAAAGTTGCCATAGCTCAAAAATCGATTAAGATTTAAAAAATTGAGCAACCTTGCTCTGATACCACTTGTTGACCCAGGTATGGCAACCCAAGAGGGGGGGTGAATTGGGTTTTTATTTATAAAAACGGATTTACAAAACCTTTCTTGAAAGATAAAAATTATTTAAATCTTTCTTTAAGAACAAAGGTGAAGAAGATGAAAGTAGAATGCAATCAAGAGAATGGAAATAAAGAACAATCACAAGTGCAAGTAAATGTAAAGAGGATAGGGATAGAGAGAGTGCAAACTCGATGTACGTGGTTCGGCAAACCTTGCCTACGTCCACGGGCTCTTAGCTCCACAAGCTAGGCTTTCCACTAAGTTGTAAAAATCTTTACAACTTGCTTGATGAACAACCTCACGAAGACTTTTTCTTCCAACTCTTGATAACACCACACCAAGAGTTCTTCTTGATGAACAACCTCACCAAGGCAACTTCCTTCAACTCTTGATAACACCACACCAAGAGTTCTTCTTGATGAACAACCTCACCAAGGCAACTTCCTTCAACTTTGATAACACCACACCAAGAGTTCTTCTTGATGAACAAACTCACCAAGGAAAGAGTTCTCTCAAGGATAACTTTTATCCTTTACAAGAAGATCTCACTCTCACCACAATACAAGAACAAAGTAATTTTTTACAACAAAAGTACAACTCTCTTCAAAGAGTAGATAAAGAATATAAAAGCTCTATAGACTTGATATTTCTCTTGTTTTTTTTTTGCTTGATAAAATGCTTCTCTTTTTCTTCTTGCTGAATGCATGGGAGAAGGGCTCCTTTTATAGGCAAATGGGATGAACTTAATCAAGTGAAGACACCAACTCCAAATTTTCTGCCCACCATAAAAACCGTAATCTTGTCTACCATTTTTGTCAATGTTATGTTTGAAATTTGAAAATCTGCAAAACATAAAAGATCTGCAAAATTGAATAAGATTTCCAACGCATCAAGAACAAAGTCATTTGGATATTTGTAGCTCAAGATACGGCCAAAACACCATTTGGTGCTCATGTGACTTGATTTTTCTTTCATGTGTCAGTCCACTGACTTGCATGTGTATTATGTCAGCCTTCTGTTTGAAATTTGAATTTCTTCAAAACATAAAAGATCTGTATATTTGAATAATCTTTCCAAAATATTAAGAATCAAAGCATTTGGATATCTCTATCTTAAGATATAGATAAAACATTATTCGGTGCTCATATGAGTTGATTTTTCTTCTTTGTGTCAGTCCATCGAATTGCATGTCAATTATGTCGCCTTTCGTTTGAAATTTGAATTTCTTCAAAACATATGAAATGTGCTTCATTAAGTCCTCTTTCCAATTCCATAAGAATCAAGTCATTTTGATTTTTCTAGCTCAAGATATGTCCAAAAGAGTTTTCGGTGCTCATGTTAGCTGCTTCCATTTATCTTTCAACTTGCATGATGATTTGGACAACCTTACACTTGAAATTTGAATTTCTTTAAAACATATGAAATGTTATAAATTGAGTAATCTTTCCAAAGGCTCAAGAATTACATTATTTAGACATTTGTAGAGAAATATATGACCCATTGATTGAACATTGCTCATGTGTCACATTCTTTGAATCAAACCTTGTTCTTAAACTTTGGTGCCTTTAACATGTAGTCTTCTCCTTAGCTTCAACACTTCATTTTAATAAGCCTCTTCTTGATTTTACACATATTTCATTGAATCTTATTCTTGCACATAAGTAAACATATTAGTAACACCTTATGAATTAATGTGTATTGTTATCATCAAAATTATCATGTAGCCTTAGGGCTAATACTATTCAGTTTGACTATAAAAATTCGAAGACTCTTTACCACCTCATATTCACCATTGCCATTGTGGATGAGTCTTAACTGCATCCTTCATCCATTAAGGTTGTTATCTCACTCTTAACTCTAGAAGGCACCCTAGAAGTCAGTGATGCAGCTTCTAAATCTTTCTCATAATTTTCCTCTTATTATGATTCATCAGTGTTGTGATAGGCTTGAATCTCCACTCACCCAACCAACTGTTCCAGCTTTCAGTGAAGTTATTGGTAATTTGATTTGAGTTTAAGGGGTATCAAGGGCCCATTTACACCATATGTTAGGGTCAAATGTCCAACAACCATTAGTATGCATTAATACTTTAGACTTGTATTTTCTGTAGTGCTCTCAAGTAATCCGTTTTGTAAGTAACCCTTCCAGTTCCCAAAAGAGGTCATCCATTTTTAGCCCTAAAAATCTTGACTTGAAGTTGGCATGGATATATCTTGCACATCTTCTAATAATTGTGTTAGGCTAGTGTTTTTGTATAGCATTCATTAACTCCTTTTGCCTATCACTTATCATAATGATAGGCGTACTATTTGCAACCCCAATGTAGTCGCATAGCCTTTCTATAAAGCAGCACCAAGAATCGTCCTTCTTTATTTCGCAAACACAAACTGCCAGTGGAAAAATACCTCCGTTTGAATCAAGTGCAATAACACTCAATAGTATAACACCATATAGGCCTTTTAAATGATAGCCATCCAATCCTATAAATGGCCTACACCCGTTAATAAATCTATCTCTTTGTGCAAGGAAGATCATAAAAAATCTATGAAACCTACTAATATCACTGCCATTTTCAATTCTGGTTATAAGTTTTCACCATTACCAAGCTGACATAGTTCTTTGAGCAGAGATGGCAATTTGAGCTGCCAGGTCCGAGGCCTTAATATGACCTATGCAGACGAGGCGGGGCAAGATTGATAGTTGGTGGGTCTAAATTCTAGCGTGCCACCCTGCCTATTGCGGGTCTAAGGTTGGGTCCAATACCTAGCCAGTTTAACCCTCGCACCTGCACAGTATAAGGGTGTCTATATGAAAAATTATAAAATATACGGACTTATAGAATTTTTAGGGATGATTTTTATAAGTTTTAATAGATAGGGATATCCTAAAAATTTAACAAAGTATATGATGAAAAAGATTATCACATTCAACCTTAATCTGCTCCTAAATGGCCAAACCTAAATCCTTAACCTTAGAAACTCTTCCCTCCTCCACTCCACTCCACTCTACTCCACTCCACCGTCCCCATTTGCCACTTGCTAAGCCCTCCTACACTGTTGTCGACTCTCGAGTCCACTCCACCATCCTCTTCCTCTATTACGGTCACTTCCACCATCCTCACTCGTGACTTGCCTCAAACTCTTCACTCGTGGCTCACCTTCCCTCCTCTACTCCACTCCACTCCACTCCACTTCACTTTACTCTACTGTCACTGGTTATCGAGTCCACTCCACCATCCTCTTCCTCTATTACGATCGCCTCTCAAGCCGTCAGTCTTGGCTTGCCTTTTCCTTTGTATTTTAATTTGATCAAAGAGACTTTATATTCTTTTTATGTTGCAGTTTGGATTTGACAAACAACAAACAATTTATGTCTCAAGATTTAAATGATATATTTGATTTGTTGACAATGCATCTTAAAGTTTTTTTCTTTTTTCTTTTCTATGTTACGATTTGGATTAATCTTGTTACTTGATATATTCAAGACAATTCCTTGTGAAATAAGTTGGTTTTTTTTTTTTTGAGTAAAGTTTGCGAAAGAGTAATATTTTGGAGAATTTTTCTCTTTAGTGATTTTTTTTCTTTTACCTTCTCTTCATTGTCTACTCTTTTTCTTTTACCTTCTCTTCATTGTCTACTCTAGTGGAACTAATTTCTCCACTTTCTTCAATTTCCTTATGTTTTTTACTTAATAGAGTGACTATCTTCTTTGTAAATCTCAAAATTCTTTTTAATCATCTAATTTGTGATATAACAATAAACATATAAACTTCATGTATGCCACTGCTATATAACCCCGGCTTTCTTTTCTACTCAATTATTAATTTAAGCATAAGAACAGAAAATAAAGGCCATATAACAATTTTATAATTAACTATTATATGGTGACCATCAAGAAATGTAGGAGCACACAACTGGTTTTCTCTGTATTGGCTATCTACTGCATGCTAGTTATAGTTTTATTGTATTTGAAAGAATAAGTTAGAATACCCATAGATTTGAATGTGTATTGAACAAGAGAAAGAAAAGATATTTTATAAAACTTTCTACACTTTTTTAATTTGTCCAAATTCTTGAGCACTAACTCATGTAATTAATGTATATGTGCTATCAAAATTTTAATAGAGTAGTTTACAATAATAATAAAGGAGATTTTGGATAATATACAATAACAGCATTTTCCTAAATTAATAATTGTGTTCATATCAATTTGTAGTGAAGGTGATCCTTCACAATCACCTTTCTAACATTTAGACACTTAAGCCCACATGACTTTTGTTATACATTATTGGTGCTTTTTTTCTTTTACCTTCATCGGATATGGCTAGATAGATTATGTAAATTATATTTATATAATATAAGTACTTAACTTATTTTTCCTTTACGATGGATATTGATTATAGAATTATTAATCTTTTGGTAGCAAAGTAACAAAAATATATGGTTAGTTTCAATCTTTCTGGCTTCAATTATTAGGAAAATCAAGGTCGTCTTTTTAGTTTTCTTTATTTGGTCATGGCTGAAATCTATGTCCAATAATTCATTATAAAAAATGTTATAATAATCTGCCTACACACGAAAATGATCTCTAGCTTAATTAATTTTATTCTTATATTCTATACATAGTTTCTTATAGTTTACATACATACATACATACATATATACATACATACATACATGCATATATTCTTGCTAATAAATTAAGCTATACTCTACTTAATTTGGAATGTTATTATTTTTCTTTCTTAATTCTATTTTAATTTTGCACATATCGTGATGCTTTTTTTGGGTAAACAATGTCTTCGCAATAAGAAGTCAAGATGTCAAACACCCTAAATCCAAGTGGTGATTTATATGATATGATGATATTGGAAAAAAAAAATTTAAATGATAGGGGCGGGGTGAGGTAGGACTGTAAATGATAAGGCCAATGGGGCAGGGCGAGGAAAAAAATAATTGAGTGGCGCGGGGTTGAATACCTACTATCCTAGACCAGCCCCACCCCATTGCCAACCTATCCTTAAGCAAACCTTGGCAACAACTTATATGTTTCCTCATGGTTCTCCCCAATTTTTTCTAGAGTTATCTTTTGTGCTTCCTTGCACGCAAACTCCATTTAAACTTGGCAAAGGTAGAAATATCCTTTATTTTGATGTTCGGATCTGCCCTTATAATGTCCTCAATCTTCCCAACCAGCCATTTTGGTGTTGTAGTGGCATTCTTCTAAAACCTTTGGCAATCATGTTCATTTTTGCAGGTCTTCGCCTTGAATGTTTGGACTGACTTATACATGAATGAAGCATGAATTGTCCAAGGGCAACCACTAGTAATGCATATGGTAGTTATTTGTTTGCTTTATTCTTCACATACTTTGTTTGGATTCCCTTGGAGACACATAATTCTTTAACAGTTTCCTAAAATGATTTGCATCCTCAAACAAATCACCAAATGTAAAATCGAATGGTTGCTCAGTGTTAGCTTTGAACCTTTTCTTTCTAAACTCTTTACTTAGTCCAATAGTTGGTCTATCCTCTTCACTTGACCCACTCCCTATGAAGTCATCATCTGTTGAGTGATAATCCGAGATCATATCAAATTCACTATCATCAGAGAGCTATTGATTGCCAGCTTCCTTACTTCCTTAAGCTGCTTCTTGTCTTCCAGCTAATTTTCAAGAATCATCTCTTAAGGCAGAACCAGTACTATGTTCTTCATCTCCACTGACCATTATAACATCCTTTTCCACCAAAGATGCAGCATCAGCTCTAGGCACACTTCTCAACTCAAATTGCTTAATTGAAATTTGAACATTTTAGTCATCTTCATTTTGTGGGACTTCATTACCATTTTCTACAATTGGTAATACACCAGACGTCATTAGCTCAATCCTCATGTGAATTTCATCAAATCCCAAGTCTTCATATTCATTGAAAATTTTCATCATCTCCAAATCACTGCTGATGATAGGATCCCATGGCACAAGACAAGTGATTATGTATCTCTCATTGCTCTCAAGAGGCATTCCACAAGCTTTGAGCTTTGCCTCCTCTAATAGTTTTCTTTTTATCCAGAAAAAAGAATCTACTCCATGCAACATATAATCTTGGCGAAACATGTGAAAATTCACAGTGAAGCCAAATCTACTGCATAAATACAATTGAAGATGAATATGGATCAAACACGGAATTATCCACTTGAATCTTAAAAATCACGTGTTTAGTGGAAAATAGAACATTGGAGAACATATCACATACTTTTCATTCAAATACAGAACACTTACACCATCATTAACAATGTAAAATAGTTTAATGTATTTCGATATTCAATGAAAAAGATCATATTTATATCACATTCATGCAACAAACTTTTCATTCAAACATCTCATTAAAAAACAACACACTTACATTTTCATTAGCAATGCAACACGGTTCACATATATTTCGGTATTCAGTGAAAAAGATCATATTTATATCACATTCATGCAACAAACTTTTCAATAAAAATTTTCATTCAAAAATGGAACACTAACACCATCATTAACAATGCAAAACAGTTCAATATTTATCGATATTCAGTGAAAAAGATCATGTTTATATCACATTCATGCAATAAACTTTTCATTCAAAATACTTCGTATTACATCGGTAGAGGACAAAGTTCACAGCTTTTGCAATCATTTAGTGGAATGCACATTTTTTTTTTTACATTCATGTATGAATCTGTTCATTCAAAGCAGTTCAATTTCCATTAGTTAAGGAAAAAGTTCACTACTTTATCAATATTTCGGGCAAAAAGTCCAAACTTTTCCCGTTTATTAACAACACGTTTCACAACACTTAAACAAGAAACGATTTTTACACCACAATCAAGCAATAAACACACAAGGAAAACTCTAGATGGATGCATACATCTTTAATAAACAGTATAGGCATGTTTGGTACGCGATATTGTATAGTATAGTATTGTATTGTATTATATAGTATTGTATTATATAGTACTAAAAATAATGTTATGTTAAAATTATATGGTGTTTGGAATACTAATATATTGTACTAATTTGTACAAAAAAGTAAGAATTTTTTTCAAAAACGATATACAAAGTATAAATATATTTTTAGTTTATTTATAAAATTAGTTATTTAGTAATTTATTGAATAATTGTTAATTGTTGAAAAAATTACTTGGGGTCCAATACCCCCACTGGACCTATTAGACAATTCGACTTTATGGTGGCATGCTAGGTGCCAATTGGTCTAACAGGGGCAGTGGACCTCGAGTATCACCCAGTGGGGGCGGTGACTCCCTTCATCCCTTCTTTATTTTTAGAAAATAAATTTGATTTTATAATTTATCTATTAAATACTTATTTATTTATTTTAAAAATTTTAAAAACTAAAGGGTATTCTTGGATATATAGAATTTTATTAGGATAATTTTGATATTTTTTATTAGTGCTATACAATGTAATGCTAATGTCATGGATTAGTTCTACATAATTTAATACAATATTGATGCATCTAAGAGTTGTACTTTATATTAATTAATAATATTCTAAATTAGCACCAAACAAATGTATTATACTATTTAATACAATATAATAAAATAGTATTATACAGTGTCGCGTACCAAACATACCCTATAGATACTATTGAACTACCGTTCACATACATTCAAACACACAAAAAACAACCAAACCAAAATGATAGGCACCCAAGCACCATAGAGAACCACACCTCAAAAGCTAGCTGTTAAGGTGGGAGAGCCAGACACTTAAATACCCCATCAAGCAGCCCATACTAACCTATGTGGGACTTTGGTATCCCATACTACCAAGGTCCTTATCAATTGCCCCTCCCCAGAAAGTCGACGTCCCGGCGGCTGCACTCGGCAGTACTTCACTAGGCTCCGTGCCGGTCAGAACCCTCCGCCGGTAGCCCTCTCCGGTCCGTCAAGCACCGGCTCTAATACCAAATAATAGGCACCAAGTACCATAGAGAACCACACCTCAAAAGCTAGCTGTTAAGGTGGGAGAGCCAGACACTTAAATACCCCATCAAGCAGCTCATACTACCCAATATGGGACTTTGGCATCCCATACTACCAAGGTCTCTATCAATATATTTTTTGTGTTACACATTTTTCAATGCAATTTACATTCAATCTCAACTACGTATCATTTTTAAAATTCAAAATAATTCAAAATTAACCACATATTTCTAAATTTAATTAAAAACAAAAATATTAGATTCATAAAAGAACACATCCTGAAGTCCCGATTGATTTAAGCCTATTCTCAGGAGACAAGTTGGATTTATAAAAAATATAGAGTAAAAAGGATAATTTATTTTAAAAATATATATAAATGACTCCGGCCATTAAATTATGTTATTTAATATTGAAATTTGATAGAAGTAACTAAATAAAAACTGTAAAAGAAGCGTACAGTTTCTGATCCATACCGAGCTCACCTTATCCAATCTATCATCGGATATAATCTGCCCACATCAGCTTTGCTACCTTTAACATTCCACCATTTTCAGTTGAGTTCTCTTCTCAACCTCTTTTCCAACTCAATTAACCAACTTTCTCCACCACCCACCAGCGGCATCACCATGGCTGCCACAGCTGTAGCTTCATCTTTCTCCTCATCCATAAGCATCCACACTCCGCGTTCCAGGCACTGCCCATCTGATCATCATAATGCTGTTCTTAAACTCTCTCCACCAACAATGTTGCCTTCCCTCTCCATGTCACTTCCTTACACCATTGAGCATGCGAGCATGGGAGCTGTTGCAAGCAAGTGGCCCCGTTTTTTGAGGATATCCGCTGCTGTGGCTCAAGAAGAGGCGGCTGCAACTGCTGCTGCTGAAGAAGCGGTGGAGGAGGTGGTGGAGGAAGTAAAGGAAGTGAATGGAGATGGAGAGGCTGAGGCTGAGGCTGAGGCTGAGACTGAGGCTCAGGCTCAGGCTCAGGCTCAGTTCGCTGTGAACACTAAGCTTTACTTTGGAAACTTGCCTTATAATGTTGACAGTGCTCAGCTTGCTGGGATGATACAAGAGTATGGTAGTCCAGAGCTTGTTGAGGTTTGTAAATTGGAAGAAATTTGATTACAATTTAAACAAAATTATTAGTTGATTAAAATTTTTGTCTGAAACAATGATCTCCTTCATTTAATTTTTAACTAACCAAGTTTGTCAATTGTGATTGACTTTTGATAAGCAGTTGTGATCCCACATTGGAGATCTGTAAATGACCCAATCAGTTTCATGGGTTTGATAAACTTTATCCCTTAGCATTTGTTATTGGTTGATAACTCTGATTTATGGTTAGTTAATTAACACTTATTCATTAATAACTGTGATCTACTGTGAGTTAATAAAGTTGTCAACCGAATAATTAGGGTATGACAAATTTTAACAGTTTGAACATGGATATGAAAATATATATAGTGCAAATATGACAAGGTGCTATTACTATAACTGATATTGTATTTGTAGTGGACATGAAAAATAAGGTCCATTAGACTGTGATAGGCCATTTGACATCTAGAAGTGTTAGCGGGTGAATCTTTTCAATTTACTGAACATTGTGAATTTTCATCTTGCAAAACAAAGTATAAGCATCATTGCACATCAAGATACAACAGTTGTTGCAAAGCTGATAAGTGGAGATGTTCTCTGTAAACATCTTGATATAGCATTGCTAGTAAAGTTGTTGGATTTATGCACGAGCTTAATCTGGCCAGCTTTGAGTTTGAGTATGGACTTTGATAGCTTGATCTGCCAAGCTTTAGCTTTGTTAATTTACTTACAAAACTTAGTTATTGCTGTTGCGTAGTAGAATCACTCTAGACAAAATTCACCGGAATACTAAAGGAGTGAGTTCAAAATGTGCACTAAAGCTACTGGCATACAAATGGAACTGATTGCACATTAAATAGCCGAGTAGCTCTACGTTACACTCATCTGAAAACGAGTCACATTATCCTTACAAAGCGTTTGTTAAAAGTATGAATTTGCTCAGCTCTTGTCCATTCCAGCTATTGAAAGCATGAACAGGACAAATTTGAGCTGGATAAAATATAGTTTAGTTTGCATCCACTTGCAATCAACATGAGCATGAACATCTTAATTCTAGCTTGATTTTATACTTCCAGTCCTCTGTTTTTAATTATTTTAGCCATTATTTCATTCCTCATGCTTCTGAGTTTTAACAAACAAAGAGGAGGGATTTGATTTTTTTTGTTTTTATTTTTTTTTGCCCCCTTGTGTTTGAATTTATCCATCCTTTCTTGGACAAGGGTATTTACTTAATGAGGTGAATATTGTCCAAATAATTGATGGGTAGGAACTTCCTTTAGTTACTAAAAGTTCAGTGGCATAATTTTCAACCTCTTACGGTTTTGGTAGTCGATCAGAGGAATCCACTCAAATATGTAAGAGAGATTATAACAAAATGAATATTGTCTAAGGATTGCTTTGTAATCTAATAAAGTTTATTGATAAACATTATTTCTTTCAGTTCTTGTCATAGATATTGATAACCATAATTATGAAAGAGTCTTTAACACTGGCATTTTTGTCAACACTTTGTGAGGTTGTAAAACTGTAATTTTATTTGCCCACTATGGAATTTGTACTAGAAGTGTCATATTGTCATGCAGTTTACCATAGTTATCCTATCAATCATGGCATGCTATTGTGTATTTAATGTCTCAGTTTCTTAATATGTTTCCGTTAACATTATTTATATGGATGGTAATAGGTGCTTTATGATAGAGAAACTGGAAGAAGCAGAGGCTTTGCATTTGTGACAATGAGTACTGTTGAAGATTGTAACAGAGTCATCAAAAACCTTGATGGAAGAGTAAGAAACTCTCTTCAATTTCTCTTTCTCTCAGTGAGCAGATGCAGGAATATTATTGTTAGCTTTTGCACATGCATGAACAAATTTGTAAACATTTGCACATTTGCAAGCAACAATCCTTCGTTGAACTTGAACAAAGGCTGAAAATTTATATAAATTTAATAATAGAGTTGTTAGATAATTCAACCTTTTCCTTCTTATTTTACCATTCTGCGTCAGATAGATTCATACTTATATTCCTTTTGTCTTTGTGGTTCTGCTTAAAAGAATTTTGGTATTTCAGGAATGTTTGGGTCGAACTTTGAGAGTGAACTTTTCTGATAAGCCCAGACCTAAACAACCTTTATATGCAGAAACAGATTACAAGCTTTTTGTTGGCAATTTATCTTGGTCTGTAACAACTGAAAGTTTGATCCAAGCTTTCAAAGAATATGGAAATGTGGTTGGAGCAAGGGTTCTATATGATGGAGAGACAGGAAGGTCCCGAGGCTATGGTTTTGTAAGCTATTCGACGAAAAAAGAGATGGATACTGCCCTGGAATCTCTTAATGGAGTGGTATTCATTCCCTCCCTCTCCTTGCTATTGTTTTCTCATTATTAGATACGTTTAAGACTCAGTTCTATGGAGATTACTAATTGATCACCAGTTTTATTTTGGTTTTGTAGGAGTTAGAAGGACGAGCATTGCGAGTAAGCTTGGCTCAAGGAAGACGCTCCTAAGATTAAGAACAGTTTAATATGAGAAGTTTCCAAGATCATCATCAATCAGGTTTACAAATCAAAAGGATAAATTAGTTGCATATTGCAAATGCAGTCACTTGAGCAACCCAGAAAGCACTTTCATTTCATGTCTCCATTACTTATCAACTTCGACAATCCCCTATTTTTCTGAGTGGAACTTGTGAAAATCTCATGGTTATAATCTCTATTAATGTTGATTGACATGTAGTATTTGTTGTAAAGCATCAAAGCAAAGAAGATTTCTTTCTCATATTCCACATCTTGTCATAAAGTGCTTCCGGAAAGAAAAAGGGGGACAAATTATATGCATGTCAAATTATTGCTTAGACTGAGTCGTCTAAAAGTTCTTGAAGTGTAGGATACTTAAACATAGTCGTCATTTAGCAACTTAATCAAGCCCCTCTTGATAAACATTTGATAGTAATGAAAAGAACAAGGGCAGGGATTAGGGATCAGGGAGACCCAAAGTTTGATTACTGTTTAATGTGAAGCAGGCATAATCACATAATTAAGCTAAAATATTCCTAAACGTCATCCAAAAAGTAGTTGGAAAACTTTACAAGTTATAAATTTGTTGTACAAAGGTCAAGCAAAATGCTACTTCCCATCTGTTATAGGTAGAGAATTTTAAGAGCACCTTTTAAAGGTTAACCAAAGCTTCACTCATGTTTCCACTGCCCCATTAACTGGTTGAACTATTTTGAAACATCAATTGCTAAAACATTTTAATTTCTTATTCCCTAAATTCAATTAAACAATAGTGGTATTAGTGCATACCCTTTAAATAACAATTTTTCTTTTCACCACAAAAAATAATAGTATATACAAATATTATCTATATAATCTATTTCATGCAAGCTAAAGTAACATTGTTGCATGATTGTCCTATCATTTATTTTTAATATTCATTAGTTAATTTATTTTATATATCTCAATTTATACAGGTGATATACATATGTACTATTATCTTTATGTAAATTAAAATATTAGTTAATCAATAATCATTCATAAACCACTTAAAAAGCTCTGTTAACTTGTCAATAAATTTTCCAATAAAAGCCAATTTAAGTTGATTCTTCAGTTATTACCTAGTTTGGAATGCATTCTTTACTTTTTTTTTAATGTATATAATTTTTAGATATTTATTTAAAAGTTTTTAAAATTATTTTTAATCATAAAACACTTTATAATTCAGAGTAAATATAACAACATAGTTTACAACGTGAAAAATATTTCCAAATCACATTCATTCGTATGCAAGCAGAGAAGTTAGCATTCACTCAGAAGCGCGAGTTAGCAGCAGCCGAGCGGGTTAGCGAAAAGCCCCTTTTTGGCACACTCTTTTTGCGCCAATTGCGATGACTTTTTGGGTCTCCAATACTAACCAAAAGCTTAAAAAATAATAATAAAAAAAGAACAGATAAACAGAAACAAAAAAAATGAAAATTAAAAAAAAAAACAAAAGAAGTAAGGTGGAAACCCACAACAATAAAAACACCAGAAAAACCCAAAAAAAAAAAAAAAAAAACACCCCACAAACAAACACAAGAAAAACAACACGAAAAAGCAATCAGTGGAGAAGATCCTCTCCCAAATCTATCTCTCTAGGTCTCTGCTCATCCCTCTCTCTCTCTCCCTTCCCCAGCCCACATCATTTCCAACTTGATTTTCTCCCTTATTGTTCCCTGATTCTCATGTAAAATCTTCACACAAGTGTTCAACCATTCATTCTGATAAAAGGGTTTCTGTTGGTTGTGTTTGTTACAGATCTTGGATCTAGGGTTTTGTAGGGTTTAACGTTTTTTCTGAATATGGCCACTCCATTTCCCATTCCAGTCACGGCTGCTCAGGTTTTCTACTTGTTCTCACTTTCTGTTACTTTTTCTTACCTGGGTTCGATTTATTTATCAGTATTTTCGTGGTTTGGTTTAGGTGGGCACCTACTTTGTGGGCCAGTACTATCAGGTTCTGCAGCAACAGCCGGCATTCGTCCACCAGTTTTACAGTGAAGCTAGCACTATGCTTCGTATTGATGGAACTGCTAGAGAGACTGCCACTGCTATGCTGGTATGTATGTGTGTGTGTGTGTGTGTGTATTCATTTGTTCTTAATGAATTTAATTGTTTTAGTTTTGTGCTCTTTCAATATTTTGCTTGTTTTGCATTTTGGTTTTGTGCTTCCGAGGAAATTAAGAGTGTGGAAATCGGTTTTACTTGGTTGTTATGTGTGGAATGCTAGTGGATTGTGTTTTGTTTAGGAATTTTCTTTTGGTGATACAATACTGCTTTCATGCTTTTTATAATGGCAACTAACTTAAGTCTGAAAAATAGATGATTTTGTTTGTTTCTAATTTTAGGTTTTGGGTGGTTGGTAAGGGGGGTTGTATTGTACTTATTTTCTAAAGGCATTTTCTTTCTATCATGGTGCATTCCATTTTTATGGTTACCATAGAGTATGTATTTGCATCTATTGGGTATATGTTACGTCTATAGTTTATGAGTTTAAGAATTTCCACTTCCATTGTACACGTTCATTAATGATTTTCTTACATATGTTGTTGTGATTTGTAGAGAAAGAGTGTTTTAACCCCAGGAGTTGGGTTTAGAGTTAAAAGTACTTGTTTTCCACCATGAGGTCAAGGGTTTAAATCCTATAGGGGTCAACTTCTCAGTGTGTATGTGTGTGTGTATCTCCCACAAGTTTCTTATCAACTGAGTTTTTAGAGTCTAGAGGTTGCATCCAGTTTAAAACTGAGGGAACAGGGAGTGGTCGAGGGATATTTGAATATTAAAGAGAGAGAGAGAGAGGATGTTTTATTGATATAGATATTGGATCTATATTGATTTAATTTTTCTTGAATGAGACGTCCATCTGATATTAGCGTGTTGTTATTCACAGGGTCCATCTCGTTGACACTTATTCTTAAGTTTTTTGTTTATTCTTGTGACTCGTTTTTTCAACTTTGTTATAGAAATTGACGTCTCATGATGCAGATTCTTTTATCAATTATTATTATTAGTATTATTATTATTATTATTATTTTATATATATGCAATAGTAAGGATTATTTGGACAATGCATCTCTATTTTACATGCATAGTCATTTGCCATTCTGTTCTATTTGAAATGCACTCCTGCTTTGAAGGGCCTTTTTGTTTCTGCTTCTATTTATTTATTTATTTACTTTTTTTTATGCATATCTTCTTTTCGGCGGGCGTGCACTAACTGGAGTTTTGACCTTTATTTTAATTTTTTTTTTCCTCATCTCTCTTTGACAGCAAATCCATTCACTCATTATGTCACTCAATTATACTGGAATAGAAATTAAGACAGCAAATTCCCTGGAATCCTGGAATGGAGGTGTCCTTGTCATGGTTTCTGGTTCTGTGCAAGTAAAAGATTTCAGTGGGCGGAGGAAATTTATGCAAACTTTCTTCCTTGCGCCTCAGGAGAAAGGTTATTATGTTCTTAATGATATTTTCCACTTCATTGAAGAGGAAAAATTTCATCATCATTCAGCAGTCTTGTTAGCCCAGAGCAATCTCGATTCCAAGCTTAATGCTTCTTCAACACTCCCTGAACCAGGTCTTCATGTAAACTAATTTATTGAGTTTTAGGATTCTTGTTCTTGCTTGGCAGAATGATAGCCATTTTGTGGCAAGCAAAGGGTGGAAAAAAGGCAATTGAGTGATGTGCTCTATAATTTTAATGGAATCATGATCACCTGGCTATTCATCTTGCCTTCATTTTAATGTTTTTGATCATTATAGGATGGTTCTCTGTGCCATACGGTCTCTGGGTGCTGTACTTTCTGGTCTGGGGTTAAAATCTTCAAGACAAGACTTTTTATGTCCAACTGTTTCTGCATTAACTTTAGGATTCAATTCTTCATGAAATCTTCCTATCAGAATTATCATGTAGAAAAATCTTATCTTATTTTTTGTTCTGAGAACAATAGCAATGCTTTTGCAGTATCAAACTATTTGATGGGTGGTGAAATCCAGTCAAGGGAGTATGCAGCTCCTTTAGATGTCAAAGAAAATGGTCCAATTGACAGTTACAGTTTCCCAGAGCAACGGCTACAGCAAGTCCCTGAGTCTGAAAATATTTTGGAGGACAATGCTGCCGAAGAGTTGAATGATCCACTTCAAAATACATTGAATGCTGGACAAGATCATCTGCCTGCTTTTGTTGAGGAATCTGTTGGAGAGCCCCAAAAACACACTTATGCATCTATTGTAATTGCTATACATACTGCTTTTATTTTTATTTTTTGTTTTTAAGGGTACGTTGAACATACATAATAGAAAGTTCAATTGTTATTATGGACTAACTCTTTTTTTTTTTTTTTTTTTTTCTTGTTTGGTTGATTCGGTAGTTACGGGTTGCTAAAGGTCAAATCATTCCTTCAGCGGTTTCTCAGCCTACTATTAACAAGAGTGTATCACCTACTTCAGACTGGAATCACACTCCTCAGCCTACCATTCAGCAAGCGACTGTATTGTCAAATGAATATGAAAAGTCTGGACCAGAAACGGGGGAGGAGGTTTCTGCTCTCGAAGATGAAGGTCATCTTTCAACATCTGTCTGTCCTTTTTCGGGTATAGGGACTAGTAACATAACAAATCATATAAGAACAAATTATGTTCTCAAAGTGCATAGGATGTGTTATAATATTTGGAACTGTATGTCTATTTTCTTTAAAAATTGGAGAAATAATTATTGCTTTTATTATTATTATTTTATCTTTGGGCAGCTTGAAAGTAACAAAAATGTATTTTTGCGACTTGATATTTCTTTTAAGACATTGTTATTGACCTTTGATTTGATTTGTATGTGGATAATTTCAGAAGAGATAAAGTCTGTCTATGTGAGGAACTTGCCTTCCAATGTGTCTGAATCTGAAATTGCGGAGGAGTTTAGGAAGTTTGGTGAACTCAGTTCTGAGGGTGTGGTTATTCGGAGTCGCAAGGTGAATCTCCTTGTCTCTTGTTTCTATTAAAAAATTTCTCTGTATCATGCTTTGGCTTTATTGCAACCTCTTTCTTTAACTTATTGCTTTTGTTTGTTTGCAGGATGTTGGTGTTTGCTATGCTTTTGTTGAATTTGAAGATATGTCAGGAGTTCACAATGCAGTCAAGGTCTGAACATAACAAACCACCTGTTGTTAGTCATGTTCTTTTGTATGCAAGATTAGCGTATCAGGCTATCAATCACAATTTATAGATGATTAACTTTTAAAATTAAATATGCATTTAGATATTCATAGACACCTGGGATTCTTGAAAGCCCAAACATATTGAGTCTTAGCTCAAGATAAAGACTTGAATATCTGTAGGCACGTGTGGTGGGTCGTTGCACTTCATTGAAACACACCATTCTTTTATTGCTCCTTGTGCTGTGATTTCATACCTTAGAGAACTAGTTTTACTTATTGCAGTCCTTCAGTTTCATATTAGCATTTTTCTTTAATTTTTTTTTTTTTAATTTCTGGTGTTATCCCAGCAGTCTTTAGCTGTCTTGTTCAATTCGAAATTGGTTTTCTTTTTTATTTAATATTATTATTGGGCTCGGCCCTTGTTACTTGATTTTATGTAATAATTTAGCCATGTATGTCTACCTATGATATTTGTGTAGGTGGGATCTGCACAAGTGGCTGGGCGACAGGTATATATTGAAGAGCGTAGACCAAACAGCAATATACCGTCTCGAGGAGGAAGTACGTATATCTTTCCCGTCATTATTTTAATGTTTATGAATTAATCCCCATTCACATGCACTTAATCTTGTTTGTAATTCAAAGTGGTGACTGTTCACACTTTAATGTAATTACTTCTAAGATGTGTTTCTTTGTGGATTTGCCGCCTTACCCAATAAGAAAATGGTAAATTGAGTTAGATGGTTGGATTGGTATGGTGGAATGAAAAAAAATTATATTTTGTATATATTTAATAGTTGATAACAATCATTTCCTGAATTTCGGGGCCACTTTTTTGTTCCATTATCCTATGAAGAGTATAATATTGGCATTAAAATGTTTTGAGCTTGGTTTCTTGCCTACTGAAATGTCATCAGAAAGCTTCGTTTCTTGTTGGGAAGAATTAGCTGTTTAGAGGATAATTTTATTTGTAATTTTATCGTGAGTGAAATGTTTTGAACAGGGAGAGGCAGAGGCCGAGGTAGCTACCAAACAGATGGCCCAAGGGGGCGTTTTGGCCCCCGAAGTTATGTTAGGGGAGGTGGTTATGATGGAGGTGACCGAGAGAACAACAGAGCTAGAGGAAATGGTTTCTATAGACCAACTGCCCGCCAAGACAGAGGGTACTCAAGTCACCAAGTAATAAGAATTTAAGAAGTGGGCATAATTTATCGGAGTAGACATTCTAGGTTTGCGATTAAAAAGGGAATGAAGAAATTAAAGTTTTGGGTCCAGCCATGCAACAAAACACACTTACCTTTGTTGGTTTCTGGAATTATATATTAATATTCTTATAAGCCAGTTTAATTTAGATATGATGTCGTTTATTGTTTTCAAGGGGTTTCTTGATACTTATATTTTTTGTTGGATGAAATTTCTAATTTAATGGGAAATGCGTTTTCAATTTTGAGCTCATTTATTCAAAGGGAGTGTCCTGGAATTGACTTTAATTGATGAAACTTTCTTGAGTTGGATTTGTTTATATATTTATTTATTCATTCGTTCCTTTATGTGACTTCTTTGATTCTCAACCAATCCTTCAGATTCATTTTACATTTTTCATCTCGACTTTTGTTGTCTTATGCGGTTGTAGCTGCAACATCTTTGCTTCGAGTAGTCTGCACAGAAGAACCCTCATATCTTGGCATTAACTTCCTGACCTGACATGCGCTCATACCCAAGCTAGGCCATTGATTTTGCTTTGAGCAATGCAGCTGTCTCGGCGGCTGTGTGAATAAATGAAAAAACAAGTCTAATAATTCTGTGTAGTTTTTATTTGTATCTACAAACTGAAACTTCTACATGATAATCTTTTATTCTAAAGGCAGCAAAACAACCAACTCCAATCATAGGCCTTGGTCCTCATTATTGTTCAGATAAGAATCTTTAAGAGATACAATATTGCTAAATGTTTCCATTGGATGTACTCTGATCCCATATAAGTAAAATAGGAAGCCAGCTAGAAAGAAGCCTCGGAAGCCTAAAGATTCTGAATGCATGCTGGCTTAGTACTCTGTTTTAGGGTTAAGCATTTGCTGTAGTTATGGCTCCATGGAGGGGAGGCACCTGGATGTGATCTTGCCCTGCGCTATCTTCTTCGTCATCTTCTTCTGTTTCCCACAGGAAACTAGCATATGCTGCTTCAATATCGCTGCAGACAAAGATGCATAAAGCATTGAAAGATGGGAAAAATAAAAAACACATGCTTATTTCTTTCTTGTCTTTCGCAAGGATACAGAGAAGCACTAGAACCAACACTTACCTTGAAATTCTACGGGACCCTAAGACGAGACCTGTAGTTTCATCTAATTGTAACCATTTCATTACTGGAAAATTCTAGGTGATGCTAATTCATAAGGCCACCATTATTCTAATTCTATTATTCTTCAAGGGAACACTGTGCACTTTCTACATTGAAGAAACATCTTCAAAATAAAAAGTGAATGTGAAAAGTTACATGGAATACGTTTAACTATGTAAACAAAGAGATTTTTCAAACATGTATACCTGTCTCCAGGTGTAGCTTGAACTGCTCGCTCGAAGTAACGCAAGGCTTTATCATGGTCATGGTGAAGTTCCCACACCAATTTAGCATATTGTGACATGATTTCCCCATCTGTTGGATCAGCTAGTATGGCCCGTGAGTAGTACTCCTCTGCTCCTTGAAGGTTTCCTTTGGACTGTTCATCAACCAGAAAAGTCGCAGAGGATAAATATAACTAAGATGCAACAATCTAAACAAGCCCAAAATGGATCAATATATCAGGAAAGAAACAACAATAATGCAATAGATAAAATGGCGATTATGAGCCCTGTTTGAAATAAACGAATTCCCGCAGAAATATTTTGACATGGTTAAGTGTTTTCAGAAAATATGATCTCAGTGAGCTGCAGAAGTATCCGAGTTCCAGCACCGCAGGACCAAACTTGAGTCTTAAAATCGTAGCATCATTAAGACAACACTGCTACTATGAGTGCATCAAATTCTGTAGTAAAAGCTGGAGGGCATCCTTTTACATACTTCGAAAACTGCTTATTGAAATAAACTTAATGTGGAAGATTAACCATGACTTAAACTCTGCAACATTAATTAGACGGTACTCTGAACATCCAAATTCTTCAGAGCCTTTACCACTCTAGAACCTTCTAGGCCTAGATTGTCGGTGCATATGTTATATTTTTAATGATCTTCAAGGCATAGCATGAATTGTTAGTCAGTGAGGCATCAAAGGAACAAACGTAAGCAATGATTACGTGGGTCAAGTTCATTAGTTCCATAGGTCTTATATGAAATATGGAACATATATCTCACCTGACACAAGAACTGAGCATAATTTCTCAGAACCAACGGGTTGCTAGGATTTTCCTCAATCATCCTTCTGTGATACTCCTCAGCATCAGTTGCAATAAAATTGGGCACATCAATCCTAAAGCTTGATGCAATGTGAAATGATGGACTAACCGATTCAATTTCTATCAGAGGGGCCGTACTGTCATGTTTATTTGGAACCTTGTTTTCAGCATGAGGAAAATCAATTAAGAAGCATTACAGCCTTTCCATTTAGTTACCGGAATAAGCGATCAAGACTTCTTACTGGAAAAGGTGGCTCGATGTGTCCTTGTCGTGTTTGATCTTCTTCCGCATCATACTCTATTTCCCAGAGGAAACTTGCATAAGCTGCAAGAACATTGCTGAAAATAAGCCATGAAAGGTTAGGTTTCGGACATGAAAAAAAGTAGTCCCACAGCCAATTTTGGTCTAGAAGTCTATCCAACTCGATGTGAAAAATCATCCAGCCTTTTGAAGAGCAAAGAATGGAAGTGAATGCTCACCTCTCCTTAGGAGCAGCTTCAGCAGCTCGTTCAAAATAACTCAATGCTCTATCTTGGTCATGATGGAGCTCCCAAATTAATTTAGCATATTGCAACAAAATTTCGCCATCTCCAGGATCTGCCAATGTAGCACGATGATAATAGTCCTCGGCGCCGTGAAGGTCACCCTTGTACTGTTAAAAAATATAGCGTACATCAGGTGTGTGCAATCCGTAATTCTGTTCTTGGGTGAAAGTGAAACTCAAGAGATTTCTGTGAGTACTAGAGCTAATCATTCAGAATTTAGCATTGACTATAGGACAACAATTAAAAAACTCAACTACGTACTAGAGTTCCTAGACGATGGTTAGATAGCAACAATTAATAAGCGCTCAATAATTGATAAAGAAGCAGGCACCCTCTTGGATAGGATCCAATGATGATTAGTCTGGCCAAAATTATACCAAAAACTAATTATAACAAGAGCAATAAGAAGAAAACATGTATCTTGATCGTCCCAACTCATAACCACTCTTCTGAGATAGATCTGAAAGTACGGATAGTAAATTTATTGAGTGGCTGACCAATAATAGTGTTGTTATATACTTGATAGAAATTGTGGAATCTGAATCTCAATTTCTTTCCATACAGGCTACAGCTCAATTTGAGATTAGTTAAAAGAAGTAACACAAGGTCATATGAATATTAACAAAATCAAATCTCAATTAACCAGAATCGAAGGAAAAATGAAAAAAGTAATGATCTTACCTGTAATAACTGAGCATAATTTCTTAGAAACAAAGGGTGGCAGGGATACTCATCAAGCATGCTCTTGTAGTAATCCTCAAGGTTTCCACTCTCATAAAAATTCTCCAGTGTCAAGTCAAAAACTTCTGCGGAATCAAAACCAGCCACATCAATTCCAAGCCCTGTGGCAAGGTACATGGGAGGACTAACTGGCTCAGCTTCTTCAGGAGTCAAATTAGGAGTTCCACTCAATCCGTCCTCTTCATCTTCTCCCTCCTCCTGAATCAGCCCCATAACATTCTTCCCAAAACTGAAGTCACTAGTCCCCATAGACTCTATGCACTCTCCGATTGTAACTGTTCTTTTCAGCGGTTGCTCTTGTTCTCCCTCCCCATCTTGGTGCTCCTTGTTCTCTTCATCTTGATCAAATCCATCAAGGGAATTATAGATCGAAAAAGATGGCGCACTCCTCAACATTGAGCTGTGATGTTTACCACAAGACTTCTTCTGTGTATTAGAATTTCGGAAATCTTCTATTTCACATGAAGTATAAGCTAACCCTTCTAAGTTTCCATCGGAACGGGCTCTCCGGAAGCCTTGGAGGCCAAAAGTATTGGTTCCGTGATTGAATTCAGAGAAAGCAGAAGCTGAGCGAGAGCGTGGAGATGGGCTGCATGAGAAGGGTGACAGGTTGAGGTGGTGCAGGCAGTGAAAGGGTACGTGCCTGGTCAAGTAGTAGCCGTTGTTACTGTTGTTGTCAAACTCTCTACTTGGGCTGTCGCCGAAGGGAGACAGAGGGCTCCCTGGAGTTGATGAGCTTCTGAGAAGCATGGCAATTCTGAAACTGGCTTTTAAAGGTGGGATTTGCCGCTTGCTTGCTTGCTCTGAAGCCTGAGCTGTGTGAATGGGAGAATTGCATGGATCAAGAAGTCAAATATTAATAAAACTAATCAAGCCTTGCATTACTAATTATTTTACTCACGGGCTGCAACTGGATCCACAACATATCTTCCAAGAGTAATAAATGTAATGATATAATATAGTGTTTTAAGAAAGTATTTTTCTAATAAATTTCTTAAATGGTAAGATTTATAGTTAACTGCTTTTTTTTTTTAATTATTATTACAATTTCCTGAACACGAGATGCTGTGAGGTGTAGAAACGTAGTTGGCAATTAAGTGGGGTGTGGAGCTGCTGCAAGATGTCGGTGGAGTGTAATGTGGATTACCAAAAACTATACAAATATTTGTGAGTTGATAACAAGAAGAACGTCATTGCTTTTTCAAGTAAACGAACTCTCTCGAACCCCGTGAAGTTCTGTTGATTGCTTTCTAAATCTGAAACCAGAAAGCAAGTGGGAAACACCGTGACACCGTGACCATGACCAACCCTATTAATTACTATAATGTAGATTTTTTTAATAAAAAAATTACTTTATAAATTATATTCACGAGGTTGACATTTATTTTGATCGCCTGATAAACTATTGGATGATAGTCAAACTCTCGAATATTTGCCATGAAAAGACACAACATCATTTCAGGATCTCTAATATCTATCAATAAAAATTACGATTATCGTATCTGGGTCTGGATGGGGGACTCTTGGGAGTCTTGAAACCAATCCCTATCGTCAACAGAAGAAAAGATGTTTTTGGTTTACATGATCATTCATCTTTGTTAAGGAAAATCAATGTCAACTTATGGGAAAAAAAATAATACATGCAAAATACGTGAACAAAAGATTCTTACCTCTCTTGCCGATTAGATATGCAGGGAATTGCAATTCCCGTCCGTTTTGTGTAAGAGACTGGTAAGATTTATGTAGATGTGGATTGGAACTTGGAAATTAAATGCAGTTACCTAGTTTTGTATTTGCATTTTTTTCTTGTTCATGATTGGCCTCTGGGACATTGAGTAGCTAACACGTGTAATTTCCCTGGCACAGGTGTCACCGCCTTCGCGATCTTCTTTCCACTCGTCCAATTATTCTTTTCTATTTCTGATTGAAGGGACAAAGTCGCCACCAATGTCATGATAGGAAACCCATACTTGCAATGACTAATTTGCCCTTCAATGTCCACGGGACTAGGTTAAGATGATTCCATATCAACTCTTAAAATATGGTGTTACAGTTGATATACAGTTGATATCAGAACTCTCTCACACAAACAAATTTGACGATTTTTGTGAGAAACATCTAAAATGGCGAGATTTGTCATATTCATCACTGTTAGCAAAGAAGATCCTAAACTAGTTTATATAGCTTAAGTTCTTTTAATGTGTTTTTAGATGAAAGACCATTACATGAAACCCAGAAAACAAATATATGTAACAATAAAACAAGTATAACCTATCAATTTGTTGGGAATATTTATAATAAATTTAAATAATATAATCAAACAAGAATATATTGAAGAAATAATAAAAAATAAATTAGATTAACATAACAATATATTAAATAATTAGAACGAGTAAAGAGATAGAGGTAAGCAATATGTGGCTTGAGCACTTGGGAGGCATGTCAAAGGCATTGTCCTAAAGCCAAAAAGTCCTCCTCTCGTGCAGGTCATATCGGTACTCAAGGGCTCCAAGATACAACCTAGTGCTCACAACCTATCTTCTCGATGAGCACGATCACCGGAAGAAAATAACATGTCTTCATATGTCGCAGTTGCTCAAAACATAGAAAATAATCAAAGAATATTCACATTCTAATGCTAGAACCATGAGACTCCTTTATATAATAATCTCGTAGCTTAGGTAACTTACAAATCAATTCTTGTAACTCCCAAGCCATAAGTTCTTAATAAAAATATGAATGTTACAAATAATAAATGTCGTAACTCATGTTTTTATTTATACTTATAACGTATGAAATTAATCTCAAAATAAACTGTGTAACTTATGATAGAAATGTTTGTTTTAAAATCTCCAACACAATTTTGGTTCGAGCATAAGTTAATTATTATCATGGTCACCTCGCTCTTTTCTTAATAATAATTTTAAATAAATCTATTTAGTTAATATAGATTCAATAATTTAATATCTATATTTAATAAAGAATTACTATAAAACAGGAATCTAACTGTTAGTGATTCTACAGCCGCTTGTCAGTCCTTGCCTTTGGTGTCTGATACTATTTGCCAAAATCCTGCTGTTATGGGCGATTCAGCCGCTCTTGATGAATCCAAGGCTGAATCGCCTAGGGTTTCATCTGATTCTCAATTGATTTTACATGAATCTTCTATGGGGGATAATGATCATCGTGCTAGAGAGCTCTTTCTTACAGCAACTATACGACATGTTATTATATTTTTATATTGATCTTAATTGGATTGGGGGATAGAGTTTGCAAGGCTCATGGCAGCAGAGATTCGATTGGCCTTCCAGAGAGCTGACATTAGAGGACTTACACCCAAAGCACCTATTTGATTCGTAGGGCGGGGAAGAGGGTCGGAAAACCAACCCATAAGTTCTTCCATTACGGCTACTGCAGATTTAGTAGCCACGGCAGGCGCAGGAGCAATTCCCTTATTTTATTATCACAGACCACCTGTTCCGAAGCGATCTTCCTTTAACTACCACCTGGTCAAGAAGAATCATCAGGATTACCTAGTCAATAACCATACCCATAAAGGTAAAGTTCACGCGTTCAAGGAACATCAATTGCACCCCGCTGAAGAATCCTTATTTTATTATAAATCACTTGTCTCATTAAAATTTAATATCTTATGTTTTTGTTACATTTTTCATCTTATAAATATTTCATTGATTATATATGTTTTCTTAATTTTTAGTCGTATGTTTAGATATGAAAGTTCTGGAGGTATGCAGTTATAAATAATAACACAATAAACTGTAATGTAAATTGGCACAGGAGGATTTTTACGTGGTTTGGTTATAAAAACCTACGTCCACGGACAGCTATAGAGCTGTAATTCACTAAGTTCTTGTTTGTACAATCTTTAGGACCTTTTACAGTGCTGACTCACTCTCATACACTGACCTAATATTTGACAAACAAAATCTTCGCAAAGATCCTAAACTCTAATGACATTGCCTACTCTCTGTCACAGATAACTTAACAACACACTGTTAAGTTATGCATAACACCCGATGTCTGACACAAAATTACATAAACACTCAACCCTCAAGTTATCCCAAGTGTCTACTAACTCACTCAGACTTAATTAACAACTCATGTACGATTTTTAACTCTCATACATGAACCAAAGATTCAACGAATCAAAGTAATAAAGACATTCCAATCTGTATTGAAGATCTTCTCTCAAATCATGGAATGCCGTGACCTATACTCTCAAAAAACACGCCCGAGTCCGCCAATGCTCAAAACTAGTTATCAGCCGACTAAGTCATCACTTGATATATATATTGAGAGCTCTGGTCGAAATCTCCTAAAAATCCTGTAAATATCTCAATCAAAATCACATTAGGATTAAGAGAAATAAAATAGGAAGTGTTATAGTTAAACTCCTAAAAGAATTTGGACACAATTAAATATTCTCCTATTTTTTATTAGGATACAAGAAACATTATCCTAATCTAAGGAGATATTTATTGTAAATCAAATACTTCCTATAATGATTATCTAGAAACAGTAAAATAGGAATCAAAATACTATTCTATTTTTATCACAAGTTAAACAAAAACTCAACATGTGCATGGCACATGCAAGTATCATGTTGACACCAACAATCTCCCCCTTTTTGACAACTTGTGATGAAAACACTAAACTGTTTCAAAAAAAAAAAGATAAGTTAGATATAACCAGAAGTTATCATGAAATATAAAACAGACAAATATCACATGCAAAGAAATAATCAGTATGTTGTTTGCACTCGCATAACATAACACTGTCACGAGATATATAACCTGTCAATGCACTTGCTAATGTGAAGTTTGACAAACTTGTCAAACACTACTGCAATCAAACTCATCTACAGAGCATATGAAAACAATCATCAAATTAATTGTGGAGATTAATAAAGCGTAACACAAATCAACAAACAGTCCGAATGCACACATAACACAAAAAATATAGTTCTTTCTCCCCCTCACTTCTTACTTATACCTTTGAGAAACAAGTAACAAAAATTGTAAGCAGAGAGAAACCTGATTAAAGAGATAATAGAGATAACAACAAAGTGAAAATAGTTATGCAATCAGAACAATCAGAAAAAAATAAAATCCAACAAGATAATCCAGCAAGCTTCCCTTATCTCCCCCTGGATTTCAGCACAAGTGGCCAAAATCTAACTAAGTCTGGGAGACTTTCTAACTAGTGGTGAGGGGGAACTGCCAGAGCGTTTGATGGTTCTGCGAGCAACAGTTTTAAAACGATGCCTAGGAGTGGAGATAGCTGATCAGATGGAATTGGTGCTGGTTGTTCAAAGGGGACTGGTTCTGGTTGAGTTTCAGCAGTATCAAAGGAAGTAGCAATGACTTTAGCTACAACTCTGCGTATCTCCTTCTCTATTCTTTCTGCACTAGTTTCAGTGGCCGTGGCAGGCTGTTGTGTAGAAGGAATCAGTGACTCATCTGCTGGAGGAGGTGGTGATTGAGTTGGTGGTGGATGAGGTTCTGCTTCAGCTGCTGCAGGGAGAGGGATATCCTGAGATTCTGTCTTAGCAAGTGGTGAGGGCTATTTCATTCCGGAGTCTACTTGTTTTGGTTCATCTGACTCAGATTCATCTCGCAAGGTAGGAGCTGATGATTCTAGTTTCTGCTTCTTCTTTTGGTCAGATGGTTTCTTCACCACATCAAGTTTCTTCTTTCCCTTCCTGCTATATCCCTTGACAGAAGCCTTGATTGACTTTTCTTTCAGCTTCTATGCTGCTGTTCTGTCTGTATTAACAGCAGGTTGTGCAACATGACTTGATTGCATTTGAGCAGTGTCCTCAGGTAGTGGTTCATCTGCCTCAGGTATTTCCTCAGTTGGTTTTTCGGGAACCACAGGTTTAGGTTCCATGGGTTGTGGTGCTGTGGACTGAGAGTGTCCTGTAAACTGAGCTTCCAAAACAGATTGCTTGAGTTTAATGTCCTTCAAATCCTGCACAATATCTGTCAAAGTAGAGTTGATCAATGCAAGCTTTTCTTCAACAATTTTCAATTGGTTTTTCCTGACTCTTTTTGGTTTTGGTTCAGGTGCAGGTAAGTTAGATTGGTTATGCAATCTTTGAAGGAATCCCTTGGTAATGGTCTTAGACAGAATTTCTGTCTATTCATTAGAGCTCACAGGAATAGTGTTATGAGTAAGAATCCTTTGAATCAAATAGAGGAACACAAGCAAATAGTAATCAGAGTGATAGGATCCAATTTGTACAATTGTTCTATAGGCTAACAAGCCAAAGTTTATTGGCTGATTAGTTCCTAAACAAAATAGAAGTTTCACTCTATCTTCCCGAACCTGATTTTGATAGGAAGAAGGAAGCCAATTAAACTGTGCTATCTTATGTAACACTCTGTATTTCTTCCTAAGGTACTTCTGGTTAATGCCATCTCTTGGTTTCCATTCAATGTCTGTTCGACTAGTTACTTCCTTAATTATTTCTGTCATGTTATACTCTTCATCTAAAGAATGCATACTGCCTATTGGAATATCCAGAAAAGAGTTTATGACATTGGGAGAGAATTTCACAAATTTTCCTCGATAGTAAACTTTGTGATAATGAAAACTCTTAGGATCGTCAATGGCAGTCGAGATATTAGCATAAAATTCTTGAATCAAAGTTTTTATAAGAGGAAGAAAGTTTGATACCGTTCGAGTCCAGTAATTGGACTCAATCATCTCACTGAGACCATATGTGTTGAAGTCCTAGATTTTCACTGGTCTTTCCAACTACAATTTTCTCTGTGAAGTGAACTTGACAACCTTCTGTTTGATAGTAGCTGTAAGGAATTTGTTGTATTTTGGCTTGACCTTGTCTTTTATCTTCTTCACCAGCATTTGCTCGTCCTCACTGTTGGCAGGATCGATAGCAATCGCTGCATGTGTGTGTTACGTAGAAGATGACGGAATGCTGTCACTACTGTTGTAACTGGAGCCGCTAGAGGAAGAGGAAGCACTGGCTGTCTTTGTAAAGTTTGATAAGGTCGCCATAGCTAGGGTTTCTGATCTGTAGAAGATTTCCAGAATAGGAATAGAGAAACAAGACGCAAGACAGGGAAGCAACTGTAGGTGAGGTATGGTATGAACAGGAGAAGCCCAAATCCTGTTTGATATATACTAGGCCGAATTTAAAGAATTTTTGTTTTTCAACAAAAATTTAATAATAATTTCCCTTTCCAAAATCGATTAATAACTTCCATTAAACACAACAGTTCAAATTTGATTTTAATTTAAATAAGGAATACTAATAGAATTATGATTCCCGTCACTAAGACTTCTCCCCCTCAATTTAGTAATGCTGACATGACATTTTTGACACATGAACACACAAGTAACTTATATTTCGGATAAGCACATAGGACATTGTTATGAAAAACGTAACAGAACACAGTTAATAATAGCATAACAGTAATATCTGGATTATCATATGTATCATTGATGCGTTCGAAACTAGCAAGTATACTAGTCGCACAAGTAATAAAGTGATGAGTGAGATATCGTTCCCACGAGGATTGATTCTAATTAAATTTGTTATTTTTCAGCAAAATAAACTAAATATGGGGGGTTTTGTTGAATGATTAATTAAACTGAATACGAAGGCAAATAAAGAATAACACAACACAATATTAAATGAATTGAAAATTCAATGAGAGACACTTGGTTAAGGGTTCTTTCTCTGCCACAAGATATGAATTTGTGAATTAACATAGAATTGTAATCCAATTACAGCATTGAAGTTATCAACCGTAGATAACAACAAGCTCTGTTATCCCAATCTTTCCTTACTTTGTTGTTAAATAAAACAAGCTCTTTATTTAATCTCTATCCATTAAACAACCTAGAACAAGCTCTCTAAGTTTAATTCAATAGAAGCATTACGATGAGAAAGATAGGTTGATCTAAGCAATAATCACACAAGTTCGGATTATTTAACCTAGGTTGTATTTTCCAATTGCAATCTCTGATCACAATTTTGCTACTAATGATTGGAAATTCATGACAATTACGGATCAAGATTTCTAATCTAGCAATAGACAACAACAGATTATATTCAGTTGGCCATTCCAAATACAATCAGTAAGCAATCATAAGCATTAGATATGGGAAAATACAAGCAACTTCAATTAGAGAATTGGATAACAATTTCTTACACAATCAACTCACAAAATCCATATCAAGGGCTTTGAAATCACCCTCAACCAATTCAGATTTAGTTACACATATTCAATCAGAATAACAAATACAATACAGAGAAATTCCAGAATTGAAAAGGAAAGAAAGAACTTAGCAAATTCTTTGAAAATCTTCTTTGTAGATGAATCTTCTTGGAATTGTAGTTCCTCTTCTTTCAAAATCTTCTTTCTCCTTCAAGAACTCCAAGGGATGAGAGAAATCCAGAAATGCAGCCTCCTCCCACGTTTTCCCCTCTTCAAGTTATGAAAATAAAACCCTAAAATGTGTTTAAATACTCTGCTACAGTAACGTGCTACAGTGTCCCGTATTATACATGCTACAGTGATGTGTGGAATTACATTTCTACACTGTTTTGATTACAACTTTCGGTACACTGAATGGATTCATAAACCGTAAATTTCTCCAAAAAGTAGACTTCGAGAGCTTTCAACGGTATATGATATGTCATCGGGTTCATTGTATATCAATACAATTAAATCCGAGAAGATGGTTGACTAGCAGAGGTGAAAATGAAGGGTTTTACTCCATTTTTGTGCAAGTTGCTCCAAAACTCCTACAAACATCAAAACCACACAAAAACATAAAAATACCAAGGAATATAGCAAAGAAACATGGACGAATTGATATGAAAATGATATATAAATAGACACTTATCAAATTCCCCACACTTAGACTTTGCTAGTCCTCGAGCAACTACGACAATATGAAATAAAACTAAACCGAAACAGAATCAACAAAAAAAATTAAAACACACAAATGCTTCATCTTGCAAATAGGCCTCAAAGATTGTACTTAATTATAACCCAAGGAAAACTTCAAAATAATGCACTTGATCAAGAATTTCATCTCAAAGATTAGTTTCGCTTCACTTCAATTCCTCAAGTGTGTGTGTGTAGAGCCATTCTCACCTAATCACTTGTAACCCGGATGAGTTTATGCATAAAAATGAATCATATTTAATATTGAAGATGTGTGTATAAATGAATTCCATAGGCTTGCTTTTCAAGTCACTCTCCACTAATGTAGACATGCACAACACCAAGGATCAAGTAGGACTTTATTAAGCTTGTAACGTTTGGCTTGGGTGAAGGTATGATAAAGGATAATAATTTGGCTCAAATCACCCACAAACACATAAATCATTCAAGAATATGTAGAGCTCAACCCTATAACACAACTTCATTTCAATTCACCAGGTTACACCCCAAACTTATTTAGAACACTCAATCTTTTTTTTGTTCAGAAAACAAAAGAAAACTACACCCCCACACTTTGTTGTTTCATTCTTTTTAAGAACATTAAGGGTATAGATCTCTTATTCTTCTTCTTTTGTTCTTTTTTTTCTTCTTTTTTTCTTTTTTTTTCTTTTTTTTTATTACACTTCCCTCCCCCACACTTAAACAACACATTGTCCTCAATGTGTAAGTACGTGGACGATAAGTACAGATTGTCTTTTTTTTTTCTTTTTTTTCTTTTTTTTACAAACATAATAGAACTCACTTGCATTGCTCATGACACATCCCAACCTCCTGTAACTTCCCAAAACCAGAACATAGCTCAGAATTTAATTGTGAATAATCTACATGCTCATAGGTAAGGGATAAACTGTTTGGAACAAATTCATTTTAGGTTAGGAAATCTTTTAGTGAGTTAACAAAGAAAAAGGCTTACAGAGGCTCAAAGGGGTAACTAACGATCAATTTTAGTCAAGGTTGGCTATTAAGGCTCAAACGGTCCAAGATGGCCTAAATCATTTCCCCAATGTTGCACAGTCTAGGATTTCGCCTCGAGTGACCATCAAACAAGTTCTAGAATTCATTGAATCTGAAGAAACATTTAAATTACATAAACTTTCTCTAAGTGAACAAATAACTCAGTGATAATAGCTCAGTGCTCAATGTTGCGCAAGGAATCAAAAGCAAAGCGAAAAACAATAAACATTTCAAGCACACAGATCCATGCATCATTTATCATTTTCCAAGAGTTATTCTTAATTCAATCATTGACTTATCATTGGCCCATAAAATGCAAGAGAAGAGGTACGTGGCATTGTTACACCTGAGTCAAGATTGTATATTTCAACAATCCTTAGGACCAGTAGCCCGCAGACTTAAGGTTTCCAGACTATATACCTTTATTATGAAAGAACAAAACAAGAAACAAGACACTTCAAACAACATGAAATAAACAAACTACAGATTTATTGAGAGAGAAGCGTTTCAAGAGTTACGAAAACCCCATATTCTGCCATTCTCAGGTTTTTCCACAATGTTTTTTTTCGAATCGAAACTGGTAAAAACAAAAAAACACAACTCCAAATTACATAAAACTAAACTTACTCAGAAAATAATAAAGTCCAACAAATCAGCAAACACAAACAAGTCAGTTAGAATGGGTTTAAAAAGTTTAGAAGTTAGCCTCCTTATTCAGCCATTATGGATTAAAGAAATCCAGAATGTGTTTCAAGAGAACTTGAACTTTTTAAGCCACCACTTTAAAAGCCAAGATAAGAAAAAAGTACCTGGGGTGAAAGAAACAACCTGGAAAAAAAAACTCAAAAGAAATGACATAAAAAAAACTCAAATAAACACAATAAAGAAAAAGCAAACGAAAATGAAGCAAACCAGCAGATAGAGATTACAGATGGAGCGTTAAATCCAGTTTACGCCTCTTATTGCCTTCTTCAAACCAATCTATCCGAGCCATTGTTGAATCAGGCGAATAGACGAATTCTTGTAATTTGTCAATTAACTCCCTTGCAGTTGAAGCTGTAACCAGGATTTGCCTCGCTGACTGTGAGATGAAGTTTTTTTCTACTGCTTGATCAAGAAAAAACAACAAACCATCAAAAAAATTATTGACATTTAACAAACCAATGGGTTTCCGATGGATGTTTAGCTGTGCCCAAGAGGTGATGTGAAATATCTCTTCTAATGTACCATAACCACCGGGCAAAGCTATAAATGCATCAGATTTAATGACCATATGTGCAATACGCTCATGCATACTAGAAACCTGAAACTCTTCCCCCATGATGTTGCCTGCGATATCTCGTACAGCTAATGGTTTAGGGATAATGCCGAGAACTTTGCTTCCTCCTACGGATGCAGCTGTCGACACACACCCCATTAACCCAAGACTACCCCTTCCATAAATCAAATAAATACCCCTCGCAGCTAATGTCCTACCAAGATCAAGAGCTGCTGTTGTAAACTCTACATCTTTACCAAATTGCGATCCACAAAATACGCATATATTTTGGAATCGCCGAATTGGTGTTTTCTCCATTTCTAAAAGTTATCTAAACTTGTGCAAGACAATGATGTACGTTAGGTATTATGCGATTCAAGTGCAAGAAAGGTTATAAAATGACATTTCAAAATATGCAGCATGGATATATACACACGTAAAACTCTCAAATTTGACACATGGGGACATAATTTCGATGGGAGTTGCTCGATGCAGATTTATCGCCCCAAGATTTGAAAAAATGAGATATGCTTTCGGCGAGGTTTGACAAAACCTAAACACTTGTCTCCCACGTGAAGCATGGAAAATGGAGATACACTTTCGGCGGGGGTTGACAAAACCCCCACACTTGTCTCCCACGTGAAGCATAAAAAATAGAGATCCACTTTCGGTGGAGGGTGACAAAACCTCCACACTTGTCTCCCACGTGTACTTATGCCATAGGGTAGTCATATGGTTTGTCAAAAAGAAAACTTGAAATTAAAACAAACAAAATCAACAAACAAACAACAACACAAAAACAACATTGATAATCAGATCAAACGAAACAAGAAAAAAAATTCTACAACAACAACACACATTCAAATATACAAGTAGTTGTGATTGTGGCTCACATCTTCCTCTGGTTTTACGTCCAGTAACGGCTGAAACGCATTCTATGAGTCGGGGATTTGCTTCCCATCCAGTCTTCTTATAAACTGGCAAACAGGGTCATTTTTAGTCAGATTCCCTAGACTATAACACTGCAATTCATCACGAAATTGTGTCCATAGATTAAGCAATTCACGCTGAATAAGTCCACAAGAATGTGACTCGAGAGTTAACAAAACATTATCCAGCGACTCATTACTCAAACCATTCTTAATAAATGAAAGTTTATCTTCTCTATTCCTGGACACAAACCTAATGAACGACAAGTCTGGTTACAATTCCATCTAGCACATTTATAACACACTTGTAACCTTTTTGCTCTTCGCCTCTTGGCGTAGTAGCTCTTTCCTAGACCAGGCATGTATTTTACGAGATTAATGTCCGGCTCACCGGACAATCTCACCTTGGCTTCGATAAGCCATCGGATATCAGCAGGCACATTTAGGAGCATCAACGCCCAAAGTCTAGTCATCCGTACTTTATAAATTTTAAACATAGCATTTTGAGGAAGTGAAGGGAAATATTTACGAAGGTTCGATAGAAAGATATCAGCATCCATGAAAGAGAAGAAAAGGAGAGATATTACCGATAATGCGATTGAGTTTGTTCTTCTCCCAGATATGCACGTTTCAAACCTTCGAACAATGGCTTCAACTCCCGTTTGAATGTTTCCTCAAGCTGTTGCACAACTGAACTCGAAGCACGGAAAAATCAAATTAAACACAAGAAAAGAAAAGAAAATAGAGACACATAAAAGAAATAAAAACACAAGAGCAAATGAAAGTCAAAAACAAACAACAAAGCAAATGAGACAAATGGCAAAGAGAGAAAAAACCTGATCAATTATAATAGCCCATGAGAGGAATCTCCTCGAAACACAAAAATTGATTGTTACTACCTTCTTTTCTTTGTCTCTTTTTATTTATGTTTCAAAAACATTGGGTTGCCTCCCAATAAGCGCTTGGTTTAACGTCCTCAGCCTGACGTTAATTGCCATCACCCATCAAGATAAGCTGGCTCGTAGAGAGGTACCTCCTCGATGTCCTGCATCACTGAATTCTCATAGTAAGGCTCAACCTGTGCCCATTCACCTTGAACACTTTGTCCGTTTTTAAGCTCTTGATTTCCACTGCACCATGAGGAAAAAATTAGTAATAACAAAAGGTCCAATCCATCGAGATCGTAACTTACCTGGAAATAACTTGAGGCGAGAATGAAATAAAAGAACTTTCTGTCCCACTTAAAAATTCTTCCTGGAGATCATTTTATCATGAAATGCCTTAGTTTTCTCCTTGTAAATTCTGGAATTCTCATAGGCATCATTTCTAAGTTCTTCCAATTCTTGCAGTTGAAGCTTCCTTTGTTCTCAGCAGCATCCATCTCCATGTTACAAAGCTTTACTGCCCACCATGCTTTGTGTTCGAGCTCTACTGGAAGGTGACATGGCTTACCATAGACTAACCTATACGGAGACATACCAATAGGTGTCTTGTAAGCAGTGCGGTATGCCCAAAGTGCATCATTCAATCGTAGGCTCTAATCTTTTCGGTTCGGATTCACTGTCTTCTCGAGAATGGACTTGACTTCTCGATTTGAAACTTCAACTGGACCACTTGTTTGTGGATGATAGGCAGTAGACACCTTGTGAGTGATGTTGTATTTTTTGAGCAAGGCTTCAAATGATATGTTGCAGAAGTGTGTCCCTCTATCGCTTATTATGGCTCTTGGTGTTCCAAATCTCGCAAAAATGTTAGATTTCACAAAATCTACAACAACTTTAGAATCATTAGTTCTCGTAGCTTTTGCTTCCACCCAGTTAGAAACATAATCCACAGCAAGTATAATGTAAACATTACCAAAAGATGAAGGAAAAGGAACCATGAAATCAATACCCCACACATCAAAAATCTCAACAACAAGTATAGGGGTTTATGGCATTTGATTTTTTGCACTTAAATTACCTGTCCTTTGACAACGGTCACAAGCTTTGCAAAATAGATATGCATCTTTGAACAATGATGGCAAGTAGAATCCACAATCAAGAACTTTCAGGGCTGTTCTTTTTGGTCCAAAGTGACCGCCACATGCATAAGAATGACAGAAGGTCAAAATTGAATTAAATTCAGATTCAGAAACACACCTTCTTATCACTTGATCAGAACAATGCTTCCATAAGTATGGATCATCCCATATGTAATATTTGGCAATGTTTTGATCTTGTCTCTTTGAGCTCGAGTCAAGTCATGTGGTAGCTTCTTGGTAACTAAGTAATTAACAATATCTGCATACCAAGGGGCTACTACATGTAGAGACAACAATTGTTCATCCTGGAAAACTTTCTTGTAATGGCAGTACATTCTCGTCATGGACAATGCGACTGAGATGGTCTGCAAACTAAGTTTTCACTTCCCTTCTTGTCTTTGATCTCCAAGTCAAATTCTTGTAAAAGGAGTATCCACCTGATAAGCCTTGGTTTTGCATCTTTCTTTGTGAGCAAGTACCTCAAAGCTGCATGATCAGAATAAACGGTTACTTTAGTACCAATCAAATAAGATCGAAACTTTTCTAAAGCAAAAATAACTGCTAGCAGCTCTTTCTCAGTGGTAGAATAATTAAGTTGAGCATCATTTAAAGTCCGAGATGCGTAATAAATGGCATGTGGAACTCTGCCAATTCTTTGACCCAAAACGGCACCCACAGCATAATCACTCGCATCACACATGATCTCGAATGGATGATTCCAATTTGGAGATTGGATTATTGGAGCTGAAGTCAAGAGTTCCTTCAGTTTCTCAAATGCCTCTTTGCATTTCTCATCAAATTCAAAGGCCACATCATTCTGCAATAATCTGCATAGAGGCAATGCTATCTTCGAGAAATCTTTGATGAATCGACGATAGAAACCTGCATGACCAAGAAACGAACGAATATCCCGCACACTTGTGGAAGAGGGGGGGTAAGGAACATATAAGATCTATCTTGGATTTATCAACTCTATACCCTTAGCAGAAATAACATGTCCCAAAACTATACCCTGATCTACCATAAAATGACATTTCTCCCAATTCAGAACAAGGTTAGTTTCTATACATCTTTGAAGTATAAGGGTAAGGTTGTCAAGGCATTTATCAAAAGAATCACCAAAAACACTAAAGTCATCCATAAATACCTCAATAATGTTCTCAACATAATCAGAGAAAATACTTACCATACACCTTTGGAAAGTGGCAGGGGCATTGCAAAGACCGAACGGCATGCGTCGATACGCAAATGTACCAAATGGGCATGTAAATTAGTTTTCTCTTGATCTTCAGGGGCAATGACAATCTGATTATATCCTGAATAGCCATCAAGAAAACAATAATGAGAATGACCTGCTAATCTCTCCAGCATTTGATCAATGAATGGCAAAGGAAAGTGATCCTTGCGAGTTGCAGAATTGAGCTTTCGATAATCAATACAAACTCGCCACCCGTTTGGATACGAGTGGGAACTAGCTCATTATTGTCATTCTTAACCACCGTAACACCAGATTTCTTTGGAACGACTTGGACTGGACTTACCCACTTGCTATCCGAAATTGGATAAATCACACCCACATCTAACAATTTCAGGATTTCTTTCTTGACAACTTCCATCATTGGAGGATTCAACCTCCGCTGTGCTTCTCGAGTGGGCTTGGATCCTTCTTCTAATAAGATACGGTGCATGCATATGGCTGGGCTAATACCTTTGATGTCAGCAATTGTCCACCCAATGGCTGTTTTGTGATCTCGAAGCACTCGGATGAGTTTCTCTTCTTGTAATGGTGTAAGGCCCTTGGCTATTATGACTGGCAAAGTATCCTTCTCACCCAAGAATACATACTTCAAATGTTCTGGAAGAGGCTTAAGCTCCAAGGTAGGGGCTTTCATCACAGAAGGAAGAATTTTCTCATTAGATAAAGGCAATTCAATGTACGAAACATCATACCTGTTTGTGGTGATAGTATAGTCTCATCCAAGCTTGCCACAGCTTCCTCCACTTCTTTAGACACATGTATCAACTTTCCTGGTTCTTTGAAACTTTCTGTCCTTATGTGTTCACTAATGGCTACTTCCAATTCATCTTTGCGAGTTAATTCAAGAAATTGTTGTGCCAAAGAATCAATGACATCAACTGCAAAAACAGAATGCAAGTCAGTAGGGTATCTCATTGCCTCAAAAATATTGAAGCGAATCACCTCGCCATCAAATTCCATGGTGAGAGTGCCATCATGAACATCAATCTTGGTTCGGGCAGTTTTCAAGAATGGCCTCCCTAAAAGAATTGGTGTTGGATTGGGAGACGTTTCATCCTCCATTTCCAGAACATAAAAGTCTGCTGGAAAAACTAATTGATTCACCTGCACAAGCACATCTTCCACAACTCCCTTGGGATATGCATTAGAACACGATCAGCAAGTTGAATTACAATACCAGTTTTCGCAAGGGGTCCAAGATTCAAAGAAGCATAAATAGAATATGGCATGACATTAATAGATGCTCCTAAATCTAACATAGCTCTTTCAAACTTGGTATTACCAATGGTGCATGGAATGGTGAACGTACCTGGATCTTTGCATTTCGGAGGAATTTTTCTTTGCAATACAGCTGAAACATTTTCCCCCACACTTACCTTCTCATTTCCTTTCAACTTCCTCTTGTTGGTGCATAACTCTTTGAGAAATTTTGCATAACGAGGCACTTGCTTGATAGCATCCAGAAGTGGTATGTTTACCTCGATCTTGCGAAAAGTTTCCAGGATTTCTTGTTCTTGTTCCTCCTTCTTTGATTTTGCAAATCTGCTGGGAAAAGGTGGAGGGGTAACATATGAATGAATGGAAGTTTTAGGATTTACCTTAGAAGTGGATGTTTTGTTCATGGTAGAAGTGGTATCATCCCCTTCATCAATTTGTGATTTCTTTGGTGGAATCTCTAATTGCTTCCACTTCTCAAAGTTACAGCACTAGCATTCTCTCTTGGATTGATCACTGGCTGAGATGGTAATTTTCCTGAGCTTTGACTCTCAAATTTGCTCATGTTAGTGGCCAATTGTCCCATTTGATTTCCAGGTTTTGGATACTTGCCCTAGTTTCCTGCTGAAATTGCATTGTGTTAGTGGCAAGTGCTTTAACAATATCCTGGAGAGACATACCTGAATTTTGTGGAGCTGGTTGTGGTGCTGGTTGTGGTTGTGCTTGAAATGGTTGCTGCACCCTTGGTTGATTGAAACCTGGTGGTCGATTTGGTATGGCATTTGGGGCAATTGGTTGACGATTCGCATATCTTAAATTAGGGTGATCTCTCCATCCAGCATTGTAAGTATTGGAGAAAGGGTCATACCTTTGCCTTGGTTGTCCTGGAAATCCACCCATGGCATTGGCTTGTTCTGTATCTCCTTCTTGCAAAGTTGGACACATGTCAGTTGGATGGTCCATGGCAGAACATACCCCACATGCATAAGATTGCTGCATATGTCCTACAGCCATTTTTTTACAAGAGAGGTTAGTTCACAAAGTTGTTGTTCAATGTTTGAAGTACTTACCTCATTTACTCTTTTTGGTAGTTGTGGCTCAAATTGACTGCTGAATTGTTGGGAGTTCGCTGCCATGTCACTAATCAAACGTCTTGCAACGTTCGGTGTTTTATTAACTAGTGCTCCACCACTAGCAGCATCAATGATACTCCTTTCCATGGTAGAGACCCTCATAGAAATATTGAATTAGGAGTCCATCACAATTTGGTGGTTTGGACAGCTAGCACAATAACCTCTTAAATCTCTCCCAATATTCATGAGTGATTCTCCATTGTGTTGTCGAATGCCACTAATATCTTTTCTAATATTTGTAACTTTCGAGGCTGGAAAGTATTTCTCCAAAAAGAGTTTACTCATCTCATTCCAAGTGGTAATTGGTACCTGGTGGTAGATAGTATAGCCAATCTTTTGCCGAATCTGCTAATGAGAATGGGAAAGCTCTCAATTTAATTTGCTCTTCAGAAACGCCGGTTGGCTTCATACTTGAGCATACCACATGAAATTCTTTGAGGTGTTTGTTCGGATCCTCTCCTGCAAAACCATGAAATGTAGGCAAGAGATGAATCAGTCCAGATTTAAGTTCAAAATCTATCTCAAAATTGGTGCTTATGCATAGCGGTTGTTGATCAATAATTGGAGCCGCTAACTCCTTAAGAGTCTGATCGTTTTCCATCGCCATTGCTTCCGATTCAGATTTGATTGAACTGCAAGAAGATGGGAGGGAAGTATGTCGTGCAAGGTCAAATTCTGGAGGTGGAGTTGAAATTGAACGATTTAGTCTTAAATTCGAGGATTGGAGAAACTCCTTAATTCTCTTAAGTCGCAGATCCGCTTCTCCCTCGGACATAAAAGCCTAAACACAAACAATCAGAAAATAACAATCAAGAATCAGTAGTAAAAACAGAATAACAAATTGATTAGAAAATCAATCCCCGGCAACGGCGCCAAAAACTTGATGCGTTCGAAACTAGCAAGTATACTAGTCGCACAAGTAATAAAGTGATAAGTAGATATCGTTCCCACGAGGATTGATTCTAATTGAATTTGTTATTTTCAGCAACAATAAATAAATGGGGGGGTTTTGTTGAATGATTAACTAAATGAAATATAGAATGCAAATTAAGAATAACAAAACAGAAGTTAAATTTGAATGAAAGATCAATGAGAGACACTTGGTTAAGGGTTTTTTTTCTCTGCCACAAGATATGAATTTGTGAATTAACATAGAATTGTAATCCAATTACAGCATTGAAGTTATCAACCGTAGATAACAACAAGCTCTGTTATCCCAATCTTTCCTTACTTTGTTGTTAAATAAAACAAGCTCTTTATTTAATCTCTATCCATTAAACAACCTAGAACAAGCTCTCTAAGTTTAATTCAATAGAAGCATTACGATGAGAAAGATAGGTTGATCTAAGCAATAATCACACAAGTTCGGATTATTTAACCTAGGTTGTATTTTCCAATTGCAATCTCTGATCACAATTTTGCTACTAATGATTGGAAATTCATGACAATTACGGATCAAGATTTCTAATCTAGCAATAGACAACAACATATTATATTCAGTTGGCCATTCCAAATACAATCAGTAAGCAATCATAAGCATTAGATATGGGAAAATACAAGCAACTTCAATTAGAGAATTGGATAACAATTTCTTACACAATCAACTCACAAAATCCATATCAAGGGCTTTGAAATCACCCTCAACCAATTCAGATTTAGTTACACATATTCAATCAGAATAACAAATACAATACAGAGAAATTCCAGAATTGAAAAGGAAAGAAAGAACTTAGCAAATTCTTTGAAAATCTTCTTTGTAGATGAATCTTCTTGGAATTGTAGTTCCTCCTCTTTCAAAATCTTCTTTCTCCTTCAAGAACTCCAAGGGATGAGAGAAATCCAGAAATGCAGCCTCCTCCCACGTTTTCCCCTCTTCAAGTTATGAAAATAAAACCCTAAAATGTGTTTAAATACTCTGCTACAGTGACTGCTACAGTGTCCCGTATTATACATGCTACAGTGATTGTGGAATTATATTTCTACACTTCTCACACGGTTTTGATTACAACTTTTGTTACACTGAATGGATTCATAAACCGTAAATTTTCTCCAGAAAATAGACTTCGAGAGCTTTCCAACGGTATATAACATGTCATCGGGTTCATTGTTATATCAATACATTAAATCCGAGAAGATCACTGACTAGCAGAGGTGAAAATGAAGGGTTTTAGTCTATTTTTGTGCAAGTTGCTCCAAAACTCCTACAAACATCAAAACCACACAAAAACATAAAAATACCAAGGAATATAGCAAAGAAACATGGACGAATTGATATAAAAGTAATACGTAAATAGACACCTATCAACAATATTAGAGAAAAGGTGCTAATCATGATTTTCATAACCATTTTAGCATTTTGTTCAAAAGTTTCTTGACGTATTTGAAATGCTTTTTTTAGATGTTTATCATTGATTTTAATTATTCAAGTGTGTTTACCTTTAGATTTCATAAAATTCTCAGTTTGATAAAGTTGCATGAAAAACAAAGTTTTAACATATGAAGTAGTTTTGAAAATCAGTTTTAGCAATGATAAGAAAATTCAGTCATGATATCCTAAGCCGGTACCTAGACTTAGATAGTGAAATAGCAGATTCATTTAGTTAGTGATATAGATAGAGGTCTTTGGGCCATGTGATCTACACGCTAAGCCTTTTGGAGGCAAGTCTGCCCATGTGTATGGCCAGTTTAGCAAATTTCTTTGCCTATGAGATATTAGATCTCGCCAGGTGTGACTAGCTTGCTTCAGGGACACTTTTTTAGCTTATCAAAAGGTATTTTAAAAAAAATGTTTGGGATACTGTCACAGGACTCCCCTACCTTTTGACTTAATATCAGCAATATGGACTGTTTACAGTTTTTCATAAATTTAGTCCTCATATTTTGAAAAAGAAATTATAGATCTCGCTTCTATTAAAATCATTGGTAAATAGATGTAAATAAGTTGAATTTGGAGGGTTAAAATAGTTATTTTAAGCTTTTATCTTTTAAATTTTAAGAAACTTGAAAGTGTCAGGATGGTGATTCAAACTCTGGACTTACAAGGCCTCTAACTTACGGGTCCGTCTACAGTACATCTGATGTACCGGTACATCAGATGTCAATTTTTTGTAATTTTAGTGTAAAAGTTGTAAATTCTTGTGTAAAAATCGTAAATGTGGAAAAAAAAGTTGTAAATTCCCATTTACAACTTTTACACAATCATTTACAACTTTTACGCTAGTTTACAAAAAATTAAAAATAGTTTCATTTACAACTTTTACACTCCACATTTACGATTTTTATACAAAAATTTACAACTTTTACACTAAAAATTACAAAAAATTAAAAAAATGATGCACCGATACAGCTGATGTACCGTAGCCAAAGCCCTAACTTACACTCAATCACTAGGCAAAGGGAGTTTTTTCATTAATTTTGAATGAACAAAATACATAATAAAATAAATAAAGCTTCTAATTCCTTTTTTTTTTCCTTTCATTTTTGCTTTTCTCTCCTTTCTTTCTTCTTCTTCCTCTGTTGTTTCTTCTTCCTCTTTCTCTCTCTACCGCCACCATCTCCCCCTCCCCCTCTATCGTCACCATTCTCGAAACCTGAGCCAGCACCAAACTCACTTCCTCTGCTATTACCTCCCTAACCATAGCCATACCCAAAACCGCCTCTATCGCCTGAACCAAAACTGCCTCTTTTGCCCATGCCACTTCCATAGCCATAGCCCCCTCCTCCTTCATTACCGCCACTAGGTCCATTAGTGGTAAATTAGAGGATGATGATGTGAGGATGGTGTCCATGAGTTTGGAAAAGAAAGGGTTGGTGAAGGAGTTGGAAATAGCTACCCCTAGAGATCTGATTCCACCACCAAGCTTCTCGCGATTCTGAAGCGAAATTGCCAACCCAAAATTCCTCCAATTGCTATGAGTCTATTTAAACTTCAATCCATTTTTTTTATCTAATATACAACAGTGATTTTTATTTTTGTGGCTGTTGCTATTAAATATGATTAAATATTGACAAATTGCTTTAGTTTAGGAAACCTATCCTCACTGCCATTATTTGATCTAATTTACAAAACACTTTTCAATATGGAATACGTTTATTGGTTGTGAAAGCACTATAATTTTGAGTTTATATGTAAAGAGTAGCTTCCTAATCTTTTATTTGCGTGGAAACATCGGACGATCTCTTATGTTAAAGCCCAAATGCTCAAACTATACAATATATACAACAATTTGTTTAAAAAAAAAGAATAAAAATAAAAAAATAATTTTGAAGATTAATGAATAATATGCTAAGGGTCTAATTATTTTTTTTTTAATTACTAGTGTTGATGGAGGTTGTTGGGTTTGTATGTGTAGCGGTGGTGTCTACCGGCGACTAGTGTTGCTGGATGTTGATGGCGGGGTGTTGGCTTGAATTTTGGGTTTGTGGTGGTGGTGACAGGATTTTTTAGGGGTGTTGTTTGTGGTTTAATTTGTTTTGGGGGTGATTTAAAATTTCTTGTTTCTTTTTTAATTGTTTCAACTATTTAATTTTAGAATTTTTTGGAAGGGTATTTTGGTTATTACATAGATTTTTTATAGAAAAATGATGTCATCAATAGTGATTTTAACAGAAGTTAGGTCTATAATGTCTTTTCAAAAACTTAAGGCTTAAATTTATAAAAAAGTGCAAACAGTCCACATTGTTGATATTATGCCAAAAGATAGGGGAGGTATATAACATTATCTCAAAAATGTTTACATGAATTAGCTTAAGAAAAGCATTGTTAGTCAATTTGTATAAGTTGTTCATAAACCGTCAGAGAATAGTACTATGATGATAGTTCATTTCTTCTCATGAGTATGTTTTATTTTACAAAAATTACTTAAAAGAGGATTTTAACATGCATCATGTTTCAAATAGCATTTAAACAAATGTTTTAGCATGTTCATCATGAGATTTGTTTTATGTGATTGAGAGATGCATTCTTTTATTGTTTTGAATATAGAAAGCAAGAAGAAGTATTTTGAAGAACTTAATTATTCAATAGTTTTTTATTCTAAAGTTTTATAAAAGATTCGATGATATGTTATCTATTAAGTCCTAACTATTAGAAGCTTTAATAAAGATTTTCAATGAAGTAAATATTTTTTTTTATAATGATGTAATGTTTTTCAAGAAATTAATTTTTATTTTCTAATATAACCCTATCCCCACTCGCTGAGTCTTATACTCACCTTTTCTTTAAAAACTTTTCCCCTCCCTCAAGTGAAAGCAAGGTGTGATCTAGTTAGTAAGTTCGTGGTTAAGGCACATGATGGTGCAAAGATGTATCTAGCATTTCCATTAAGGTTGTAGTAGATATGTTTAAAAAAAAATTATTAGCCATTATGATTAGAGTTTTATTGTATATTTATTGTAATACTTTCAAGTTTGTTTTTTTGAGAAAGACAAGAGTTAAGTAATAGTTTCTAACCCATAGTTTTAGACACGATTTGCCCTCGTAGCTAGGGACGGGTCGTGTCATTAAAGATATATGTTAGCATTTTAACTATTATTTCTAAAATTGTAACCCTTCAACCATGTTTTAATTAGATTTAATTGTACATATACAATAAAATCTATTCAACGTTTTCAAAGCATGAAAAATGCTTTATAAAAATGGTAAATCTATTAGTACAAGAGTGATCCTCTTTCCAAGAAATTAACATAAATCCCACGCCAAATGATATATATGTCAAATCATATGGTAATATTACTTACCATTAACATTCAATTAACCATCAAATAGAAGTTACATCTTTTAACACATCTTTTGTAATTGAATCTAGCATAATATTATAGAAGAATAGTATTGTTCTCAATAGAAATATGTAAACAAATATTATTGTTGTTTTTACTATTATTTCTAATTTTTGTTTTATATTTTATCATTGACTAGACTTTGCCCCGCTAGTTGTATTTTCTCGCTCCGCCACTGCTTCTATGCCTCTTCCACGATCATGATTCAAGATTAACTTTTAATGCCACTTTCTTTTACACATACATATATATAGCACTGAGAGTATCTAGACATCTCGCCCACCGAAACAAAAACCAAGCCGATGGATTGACTTTTGTGAAAAGTTCATCTTTTGCCTATAGGCAATGGCAGAGCTATCAAGGGTTAACAGGGGCCAATTGACCCCACTGATGATTGTAAGTCTACTAAATTTATATATATTTATTAAAGTTACTGTTGCCCCCTCATACTTCTTTCTCTAACATTATTATCCCCTTATAAATATTTATTAGTTTATTATTGCCCTCTCAGAAATCAAATTTTTGTTAGAGCCCATTTGATAAGCCTAAGTTTCAATGTTGCAAGTCCATAGAATAATAGAAGGCAAAGGTTACCATTACTCTCTCTCTCTCTCTCTCTCTCTTAAAACTCCCTGTTTCACACAAAGGCACAAACACAACTACACTAAAAATTTTAAAATTCAACATGTGCACTAGCATAAACATAAAGCTTCTTTACTCGTTCTTATAAACTACTTTACTCATTTTGTTAGACTATTTACTCTCACTTTCGTTCTTTAGTTTTTATATGTAAATTTTGCAATAGATTTATATTATAATTAGTTTACACTAAAGTTTATTCATGACATATGATAGTTAATTACAATTAGAAAAGAATTATAATATTTGTTTCATGAGTTAGTTTTAGTTTTTATTTAGTTAGTTTTAGTTTTTATATTTATATTTTTCAATTGATGTATATTATAGTTAGTTTAGAATAAATTTCATTTATTACATTTAATAGTTTACAACTATAAAAGAATTATAATATTTGTGATGTGAGTTAGTTTTGGTTTTTTGTATGTATTTTTTTTCAATAGAATTATCAATTATATTTTAGTTAGCTTAAACAAAATTTTGTTAATGAAATTTGATAGGTCACAATTATAAAAAAAAATTATAATATTTGCGTCATGACTTAGTTTTAGTATTTATAAGTATTTAAATTAACTTATGCTTATAATTTTGGATATATATGTGATATTGCTATTTTGCCTCATTTTATGTATTGAATTTCTTGTGTTCTAAATAGTACAAAATATAAGATGAAAACTTATGGAGTATTGCATAATACCTTCTAGACAAGAAAATCATTCATAATCTTCCATAATTTATCTTTTATGAACATTATTAGATAACTTTAATATTTAGTTTATCTATTAAGTCAAACAAATTATTGATACAGTGCTTTAGTATATAAAAATGTATTTAAGATATATTAATTAATACCAATATAATCAATTAATGAAATCAAGATTTTAGTATTTTTAATTTAGATTTTAACTCTTTTATAGTTTGATTTTGGCCCCCCTAAGCAAAGTTTTTGGCTTCGCCACTCCGATAGGTGACCTCTTATTTTAATTTTAGATCTCAAATTATTAAAGAATAGGAGATTTGAATAGCAGATTATTTTGTCATTTTGTAGATCTCATATCGCCTCAATTATTATGCAACTATTTTTAACTATAAACCACCATTCAACTTATTGCTCCAAATAGTTTAATGTGATGGTGGCTTCAACACCATCAAATCAAATAGTTGAGGACTAAAAGACTCTGATCATCATAATAGCCAATAACTTGATGCAATTGTAGTACTATCAAATGATGTAATTTGCGTAAAATTTTCCCCTTTTTTTTGTCAGAATAAGGACACGGTGTCTAGCATAAATGTAAATCGTAGAACATTTGTGCTTAAAGATCAGCTAGCGAAGATATAAGTTTCTGCAGTATGGATAGTTAACAATAACTATACTGAAAACAATGAAGTAAATTAGAACTAAAGATTTTACGTGATTCAGCTAAAACAAAGCCTACATCCATAAGCAACAAGAGTTGTAATCCATATGTTGTATGTGTTTACACTTAACTTAGGATCTTTACGTTAGTAGACATCCGCTCACTAACTACCTAATCTATGCAAACTTGATCAACCTCGATCATAACCATAGTCCTTCACACACTCTTCTGATGCTGCACTTCACAGTTATAAACAAGTTAACTACACCCAGTCAAGTAACACATAACCAATGTAACGTTACAGACTTACGTAATCACTCAGCTCACTTAAGTTTACACAACTATAATAACACTTACAAATTAGATCTGTGTACATACTCAATGCATATGAGCTATACACAATCTTAACTCTCAAGAACATAAGCTTAAGCTAAAAGCTTAATAAATTAACAAATAGCAAACTCAACATAAACAGATGTGCATTGAGCAATCTCTCAACAAAATATCTAAACAAAGTTTGCATATCCTGGACATTGAATGATCTCTCCTTTATCTAGGTTGTAGATCCAGCACTTCCTTGTTAAAAAACAAGATTTGATCAAAGCTTTATAAAACCTGTAAAATCTTTACTGAAGATGGTAAGGTTAGATAAAGATCCAACAATATAGGAAGTGATAATATACTATCCTAATTAAACTAGAATGCTATAAATAATATCCTAATCTAATAAGAGATAAACAATATAGGAAGTGATAATATACTATCCTAATTAAACTAGAATGCTATAAATAATATCCTAATCTAATAATAGATAATCAATATAAATATAAAACTTCCTATTCAACTAGAATACCAAATCAAGTTATTCTATTCAAGTTAAAATTCAATTCTGCTAGTATAAAATATCCAAATGAAATTAGGAAAGAATATCTACATTAATGTTTTTATCATGATAACAACATTAAATTTTAAACACATACATAGCACATGCATGCCACGTGTTACAGTGACACCAACACAAGAGTTACTTACAGAACTATAATTGTTTAATTAATTTCTTCGCCTAACTTACAAAATTAAAATCCAAACATATTTGTGATTTACGTTTCTTCTCCAACTGAACCATGAATAAAGGACTCAATTTATAGGATCATAAATTTATGCAAACTATCATTATAATATATAAAAATGGATATGCCGGAGTACTTAAGCGCACAAACAAACAGTTTCTGACCACATTACTCCCATATCTTCAAAAGATTATCCCTTGAACAAAAATTATTTAACACAGCAAATTAAGCATGTATTTTCGCATACTTGGCAATTTAAAAAAAAAAAGAAAGAAAGAAAGAGTACATATGCTTTCTTTAATTATTTCCAGGCATTACAAAACGCTGACAATGATCAGTCGCATGAAGAGCTATATTTTATCGGGATCAAATTGGCAAACCTCTATTGTTTCTGAAAGGTCAAACCAGATCCGCTTAATTTTTCTTCTACTAGCTTTTGCATGCGATCTGACATTGAAGGAGTTAAAAAATTTGTCCAATCTCCCACTACTCCTTTTCTAAAGTAGGAACTATTTTTAGTTCCACGCTTCAATTGACCATTCTTGTTGCCCTTCATTTCTTTCATCTTATCAAAACTGCATAAATCCGAAATTTTTTCAATCACACCTTGGGACTCTTCATCCTCAGAGAAAGGACATTCTAAAAAATCCGCTAATTTCTTAACATAAAAGTTGATGTTCTCTTGCAAATCTTCATATTTCAAGAATAGTATCTTTTGCGGTTTCTCTAGGCTTTGCTTCCAAAACCCCAACACATGCTCGCAAAAAGGGCCAAAAGATTGGACTCCGTTACATGTCATCTCGAAAGCTTCATCAACTGAAATCTGTTCTGAGGTTTGGGCTTGGTCTCTGTTTCCAAGCAAGAAATACCAGAAGGAGATGAATTGGTCCAATGGGTTCCTGCACAAATAAACAACGCGACAATTAGAATTCAAAATGGAAGGAGGCAGTAAAGGATATGGGGTGTGCGTCGAAAAAATCCTTGGGTTGGGAAGGTCTTCAGGAGTAGGAGCTTGGTTTTTCATATTATAAAGGTCAAACTCGAGGGAAAGGACTAGCTCATGAATAGCTGAGGTAAGCAAAGGGCTATCTTCTAATGCATAACGAGAACGATTAACAATGGAATATGTGAGAGCCTTTAACCAAGTGGTTCCTGATTTTGGGTAGGTGGTTAGTATTATATCAGTGTCTTGTGCTTGGAAATGTTTCTGCGAGGATATTATGCCGTGAAGAAAATAAGATGGAAACCAGAACCCTTCGTATTGATAGAGATCTGCACCATTCAAGTATTTCACTTTCGGAAGGGTCAAGAATAGGTCTTGAATCTCATCGCTTGGCTTTTCTGCTTCAATTGAAAGGGTTTCGGATTCTTTTGTTTTCTTCATGGCTTTTGGGATGATAATGGGAATGTGCTAACTATATATAGAGAAAGAAGACTAAGATATGAGAAGACTGGTAGATCTGAGAAGAGAGCAGACTGGTAGATTGATGTATATACAGACACATAAACCGACGGTCTCTTTCTTACCGAATTAGCTATTTCCTTCTCTAAAATTCATTTTTCAACTTTTTTCAGATATTTTAAGTTTGTTGAATAAAGTGATCTGCACGTTTCTAGTTTATTTTAATCATTAGTTGGGTTGTCCTAGTCTTTAGGTTTTTAATTACTTTGTTTCTCCAGAACATGGTCCATATTTACAAAAAAATAATCCCTAATGACCTAGGCTTTGGGACATTGTGGTGCATTTTAGTGCATATTTTCTATTGTGTGCTAGCCTATACAAAAGATACTGCTTACTGAATAAAATATAGTGACAAGCACTTTCTCCAGACTTCTTTTATTCAATTTTATCTTCATCCTTTTATAACAAAGTTAACATTCAAGTGTAAAAGTTGATACAAGTTAGCAAAGTTTTGTTCCAACGAAATAAGCCAGTTAGAAAAATACTCTTAGTAAGTTTAATCGTAAAAATAAGTTAACTTAAGCCAACTGATCTGCAGATCATTAAAAGTAAAAGAATAAATACATTATAAATATCCACACTAATATTAAGAACCCTTGGGGAGGATAGTTTCAATGTTATTGAAGAAATTCGTTAATTGAATGTAGGGATGACAATTCATGTTTGCGTGTTGTATTCATGTCATGTCAGTATATGAACTAATGAAATTTTAGCTAGTACAAATTCGACACATTTACCAATACATCTAAATTAATATCAACCATATATTATTTTCAAAATTAAAAAAAAAATTAAAACTAACCACATGTTCTTACTAAATTTTAAAAGCAAAAACTCAAAATATAAAAACAAACACACCATAAGACATGAAACATGGATATGATATAGTTATTAAATGTGTCATCAATGTGTTATATTTTGTCATATTTAACTCACATGGTTTACTTAATTGTTCAATCTATTTATACATATTTAATCATATTCTATATATTTATATCAATTAAAATTATTCTAAGAATATAAGCAATTACTTATATAAAAAATAATTAAAATCATTCTAAAATTTACTATTGTATGGGTTAATTTACTTCACGATACAAAAGTTTTCATATTTATAACATATATGTTGTAAATAAATAGTATTTTATTTTATTAAAAGAGTTTACAAGTTAAGAATTGATACGATATCTTTAACTATTTACATAATTAAATTAATTGGCATGTCTGTTAATAAAAATATGACACAATTATCAATTATGTCGAATATCTTAATAGTAATACGATCCAATAATAATTATGTCAATCATATTTGTGTTGTGTCAAAAAAAAATTTCAGTCCTAATTGAACGGTCCATTTAACGTCATTGCAAAAAATAAATGGTGCTTGTTAAATATAGTTGATAAATAATGGGCATGCCCACTTACTAGCTTTCTTTGTTGATGTTGGTTGGAGAGTCAACAAAGCAGAAGGGGCAGCCCACTATGAGTGGAAAGCAGCGAACCATCAAGCACTCCACTAATTCAATTCACCTTTGGATCAAAGAATGCAACCCCTTTTATCTTTGATTTTTCTTTATTTTTCATTATTTTTGTTGATGCACGGTTTCCGGACGGCCGGGGACGCGGGTCGGAGCTCGGGTCGTACGTCGGGTCCAATCCTGCGAGCAAAGGAAAACAGTCAGGGGTGCCGGCGGTGGTGCCGGCGGTGACCCTCCGACGCTCAAGTCAGTTTCCGGCACTCCGGAATTTTTCTGGGAGAATTTCCTAGAGAGAGAAGCTCTCAAAAGTGAAGGAAATCTAGAGAGAGAGTAAGTTCAGAAAAGTGTGCATACCTTGAACGATAATCCAGAGGGTTTATATAGGAGCCGGGATGGGCCATTGTGGGACCCAGATGATTGACCCAGATGATGGGCTACAGTAATGGGCTTACTGTATTAGAAATAATTAGGCCCAGATGATGGGCTTCAGTAATGGGCTTACTGAATTAGAAATAATTGAGGCCCGATATTATTATGGCCATAACAGTAGTCCCCCCAGGCCCAAGTCGACCAATAGGTCGATGTAGGGACTATTTATTTGTTATGGACTATAGATTAAATGCATTATGAGGCTGGGCTAGGCCCAGATGATGGGCTTCAGTAATATGCTTACTGAATTAGGAATAATTAGGCCCAGATGATGGGCTTCAGTAATAGGCTTACTGAATTAGAAATAACTAGGCCCAGATGATGAGCTTCAGTAATGGGCTTACTGAATTAGAAATAACTAGGCCCAGATAATGGGCTTCAGTAATGGGCTTACTCAATTAGAAATAATTGAGCTAGGATGGGTCATTATGGGACCCAGGCAATGGGCCCAGATAATGGGGTACAGTAATGGGCTTACTGTAATGGGCCCAGATAACGGGATACAGTAATGGGCTTACTGTAATGGGCCCAGATAATGGGATACAGTAATGGGCTTACTGTAATGGGCCTAGATAACGGGATACAGTAATGGGCTTACTGTAATTGGCCCAGGGAATGGGATACAGTAATGGGCTTACTGTAATTGGACACAGTAATGGGCTTACTGTAATGGGCCCAGATAATGGGTCAAGATGGATCATTGTGGGACCCAGATAGTAGGCCCAGATGATGGGCTTCAGTAATGGGCTTACTGAATTAGAAATAATTGAGGCCCAATTTTGTTATGGCCATAACAGTAGTCCCCCCAGGCCCAAGTCGACTAACGGGTCGACGTAGGGACGATGTAGTTATTCTTTGGGTGATCAACAAGTGACTCGGATTAGAAGAACAAATGTTTCTTTTGGGAATTCTACTCCTGTAAGTGGGCGAGATCCACCCCTTCATAGTGTGACTGAAGTTTCTGAAAATTCTGGCCAGGAAGCAGATTAGGATGGTCCAGCAAGGGAGCAGCAAATAAGCAATGATGGTGGTTCTGCATTCTTGGAAGCTCTCCCGGAGGAGTTACGTGCAGAAGTTCTTTCAACTCAACAGGGCCAAGTGACACAGCCTTCAAATGCTGAACCTCAAAATTCTGGAGATATTGATCCAGAATTTCTTGCAGCACTTCCCCCAGATATCCGGGAAGAAGTTCTGGCACAACAGCAAGCGCAAAGGCTTCATCAATCTCAGGAACTTGAAGGCCAGCCTGTTGAAATGGATACAGTCTCCATAATTGCAACATTTCCTTCAGATTTGCGAGAAGAGGTTCTCTTAACATCATCAGATGCTAATGTCATTATAAATCTATCCACTGGTTCTTCCCTCGAGCAACTGGCACCACCTTGAAGACTGCATTTTAAGCACTTAACCAACACAACATCACCAAAATCACTAGTAACAACTGACAGCAACTCTACCAGGCTATTTACAGAGTTTAGTTGTAATTTGTTCAGATACTCTATCCATCCTATCAACCAATATTATCTCCAAAGGTTGTATTGCATTATTCTGTAAACAAAAGTCATCGCTATTGAACTCTGATTTCTCCAAATAGCAAAGCGCAAACTCCAGCAATTGCTGAACTACCGCAACAATCAAGGGTCTCGCTTGCTCCACGGAGAGAGATCGAGAGGCAGAGGCGATCACGTGAGGAATTACCGAACCATGTGGTCGCGGGGATAGCTCAGTTGGGAGAGCGTCAGACTGAAGATCTGAAGGTCGCGTGTTCGAAGGCAAGCATGCAGACGAGCTCACAATGGGCGAGGGGCGAGCCTAGTGTGTGCAAGGGCGAGCAGCGAGGGCTGGGCGCTGGGGCTGCTCGCGTGCATGGGGGGCTGCATGCATGCTGGGCGAGCTGGGGGGCTGCCTGCATGCTGGGCGTGAAGAAAGAAGCGGGCAAGGCGTGCTGCGAGGGCAGCTCGCCCTTGCGCCTGGGTGCGCACAAAGCAGGCGACGACCTGCGTGCTGGGCGAGCACGGACAAGCGGGCGAGTGCTAGGGTGCGCAGGGGCGAGCACCTAAGTTGCTGGTGCACGGGGGCGAGCTCGGGGCGCTGGGCGCTCATGGTCGAACTCACGGGGCGCTGGGCGCGCCTGGGCAAGTTCGCGGGACGCTGAACTCATGGGGGCGAGCCAGCGGAGCGCTGGGCGCGCAAGGGCGAGGCGCTGGGCTGCCCGCGTGTGCGCTGGGCGACTCGCGTGGGTGCTGGGCGCTGGGAGGTAGCGAGCTCCCAGAGATGGGCTGCGCTGCATGCAACATGCAGCGCTTATACGTCCAAGGACGTCTTGGAAGAAATTCGAATAAGTGCGGGGACGTGCCAGCAATTTTCGAAATTTGATTTTATAACTTTGGGGGTGTTTTCGCGAAATTTCAAACTTCTATTTTTATTTTGTAGGGGTGTTTCCGCGAAATTTCAAACCTTTATTTTTATTTCGTGGGGGTGTTTCCGCGAAATTTCAAACTTCAATTTTTATTTCGCAGGGGTGTTTCCACGAAATTTCAAACTTTTATTTTTATTTCGCGGGGGTGTTTCCGCGAAATTTCAAACTTCAATTTTTATTTCGCGGGGGTGTTTCCGCGAAATTTCAAACTTGAACAATCTTTCCTCCGCGGGCGTACTTCCGTGGATTTTCAAGTTTTAATAATTTTTCCTCCGTGGGTGTGCTTCCGCGGATTTTCAAGCTTGAATAATCTTTCCTCCGCGGGTATGCTTCCGCGGATTTTCAAACTTGAATAATCTTTCCTCCGCGGGCGTGCTTCCGCGGATTTTCAAGTTTTAATATTTTTTCCTCCGCGGGTGTGCTTCCGCGGACCTCCGCGGGTGTGCTTCTGCGGATTTTCAAACTTGAACAATCTTTCCTCCGCGGGCGTGCTTCCGTGGATTTTCAAGTTTTAATATTTTTTCCTCCGCGGGTGTGCTTCCGCGGATTTTCAAACTTGAATAATCTTTCCTCCGCAGGTATGCTTCCGCGGATTTTCAAGTTTTAATATTTTTTCCTCCGCGGGTGTGCTTCCGCGGACCTCCGCGGGTGTGCTTCCGTGGACCTCCGCGGGTGTGCTTTCGCGGATTTTCAAACTTGAACAATCTTTCCTCCGCGGGCGTGCTTCCGCGGATTTTCAAGTTTTAATATTTTTTCCTCCGTGGGCGTGCTTCCGCAGACCTCCGCAGGTGTGCTTCCGCGGATTTTCAAACTTGAACAATCTTTCCTCCGCGGGCGTGCTTCCGCAGACCTCCGCAGGTGTGCTTCCGCGGATTTTCAAACTTGAACAATCTTTCCTCCGCGGGCGTGCTTCCGCGGATTTTCAAGTTTTAATATTTTTTCCTCCGCGGGTGTTCTTCCGCGGATTTTCAAACTTGAACAATCTTTCCTCCGCGGGCGTGCTTCCGCGGATTTTCAAGTTTTAATAATTTTTCCTCCGCGGGTGTGCTTCCGCGGATTTTCAAGCTTGAATAATCTTTCCTCCGCGGGCGTGCTTCCGCGGATTTTCAAGTTTTAATAATTTTTCCTCCGCGGGTGTGCTTCCGCGGATTTTCAAGCTTGAATAATCTTTCCTCCGCGGGTGTGCTTCCGCGGATTTTCAAACTTGAATAATCTTTCCTCCGCGGGCGTGCTTCCGCGGATTTTCAAGTTTTAATATTTTTTCCTCCGCGGGTGCGCATCCGCGGACCTCCGCGGGTGTGCTTCCGCGGATTTTCAAACTTGAACAATCTTTCCTCCGCGGGCGTGTTTCCGCGGCTTTTCAGACTTGAATAATTTTTCTTCCGCGGATTTTCGATACAATCCCCCAGCATTTTTTTTTTTTGCCACCTCAGATAATGAACTGGAGGTTGAAAAGTGGTGGGAGGCTGACTGTTACACCCTTGATCTTCGCGCATGGCTGGCATAACATGCCTTGTGCTACGCCATGGCTTGGAGGGGCCTGCAAGGGTGCATGCCCATGAGAAGAACATGGGTGAGTGCTTAAGCAAGGCGTGGAGACGCTGTGTGACGTGATTGATGCGCGAGGGGAAGCGCAAGGTAATGTGAATGCTGACACAGGGGGATGTGTAGCGCAACGAAATAATACGCATGAATTGGTAGCGAGCGTAGTATGGCACGCACATGAGATGGGCGTGGCATAGTGAGATAACATGCATGTATGGGTTACGGGCATGATGTGTGGAGCACACACGGGAGTTGGGCGCGACACAACGATGCTATGCGCACGTTGGGGGCAACGTAGCGCATGGACACTAGCACATGCACGCATGCGGACTGGGACGCTTACGGGGTAGCAAGCATGCGCACGGGTAGCACACCACAAAGTGGCGATATGGAGGCTGGGCCCATTAGAGTGTAGCAGTGAGGATGCTGGGCGCGCTGCAGCTCGCGAGGGTGAGCTGTTATGCGCCCGGGGGCGCATAGGGGAGAAGCAAGTGAGCGCAGGCCGCGCTATAGAAAAACATTCAAGGAGCTGGGCACGCAGGGGGAAAGCATGCAAATGCTCGAGGCGAGCTCGCAAAGGCAGGGGGCGTAGAGACGAGCTCGAGGCGCTGGGCGCGCAGGGGGAGGCATTCGAGGCGCTGGGCGCGCGGGAGGAAAGCATGCAAGGCGCTGGGCGCGCAGGAGGAAAGCATGCAAGGCGCTGGGCGCGCAGGAGGAAAGCATGCAAGGCGCTGGGCGCGCAAGGTGAAGGCATGCAAGGCGCTAGGGGCGCACAGGGTGGCATGCAAGGCGCTGGGCACGCAGGGGGAAGGCATGCGAGGCGCTGGGCGCGCGGGGGGAGGCATGCGAGGCGCCGAGCGCGCAGGGGGAAGGCATGCGAGGCGCCGAGCGCGCAGGGGGGAGGCATGCGAGGCGCTGGGCGCACAGGGGGAAGGCATGCGAGGCGCTGGGCGCTCAGGGGGAAGGCATGCGAGGCGCTGGGCGCGCAGGGGGAGGCATGCGAGGCGCCGGGCGCGCAGGGGGAAGGCATGCAAGGTGCTCGGTGAGAACCTTTAAAGTGGTTTTTCGAGTAGCTGGCTAAGTGGGGGCTTAGCGCTATCGCAGGGCAATCCGCATATCAGAAAAAAAAATCCTGTGACAAGTGATATCAGAGCCCGGTTGTGGTAAGGAGAGCCCAGGTTGGCTAGGAGGGCCAGGTTGGCGAAGAGGGCCAGGTTGGCGAAGAGGTCCAGTTTGGCTATGAGGGCCAAAGTGGTATTCAAACGGGGGTTTAATGTATCTTGCGTAACTTGTTTCTTCCTACTCACATTCTGGTTATCTTCTGAGCATAAGGTCTGGGGAGACGCTCAAAGATAGATTGGCACAGTTAGAGGCGCTGGTTGGCATACCACAAGCTTAACAGAAGGGGAGCTTGATGGAGCAATCGGAGATGCATGGGGCTGAGATTGCAAATTTGCACAGAACATTGGTGGAGTTCATGTGTGAGGTGAACGAGAAATTTGATGCTATTTCGGACGACATCATTGCCTTGATTGATGGAGGCTCAAGTGTTGACTAGCGGCAAACATGAGGTGAGGCCAGTTCAGTCGACTAGGCAATTGGAGATGGGGTTTGACATGGAAATGGAGTCCTTTTTGATGGCACATATGGATCCGGCGGGGTGGTTCGAGGTGTTAGCTGTCAAGGACGCAAATGGGGTGCATCCTGGACTTCCAAAAATCCTTACCAATTGATTGATATGGGTGATCACTACAGCGAGAGAACTGATGGTGCGATGACCCCCTAACATCAGTTCCTTACCAGTGGCATATATCCGGGCTAAAGAGTAGCGGATGGTGAAATGAGCTGCTGAGTGAGGTGAATATTCAGCATGGAGAGCAATAGGATGGTGAAGATTTGGTTGAATGACCTGATGGCGAGGCAATCCAGTAGTCTGGGTGACTAGGTCAGGATGCCCACTGACCTCCGTCGGGACATTAGGCACTACCATGACACTCCTTGGGTTATTCCTAGCAGCAGCCTGCTGAGCACTTTGTCCAAATGCTTGGTTGAACATAGTCACCATACGATTCATCTGTTCACTGAAATTTCGCATGGTATGTTCCATGGTAGTTAACCGATTTGCCTTGCTCTTCTTCGGTCTTCTAAGTGGGAGTCGGGGTTACCTGAGGTTAGGCCCCACCTCAGAGGATATCACTAATGCCCTCCCTGTATCAACTACCCTTCGGCGTCGGGGAGGTGCTTCGACCTCGATTTCTTCGTCAACCTCTAGGGAGGTTGAGTGTTGGGATTCGGGACTCATGATGTGTTTGAACACGTTTGGATGGGAGCAACAACTAAAGATGCTTAGATAGTCGTTCCCCACAGACGGCGCCAACTGTTGATGCACGGTTTCCGGACGGCCGGGGACGCGGGTCGGAGCTCGGGTCGTACGTCGGGTCCAGTCCTGCGAGCAAAGGAAAACAGTCAGGGGTGCCGGCGGTGGTGCCAGCGGTGACCCTCCGACGCTCAAGTCAGTTTCCGGCACTCCGAAATTTTTCTGGGAGAATTTCCTAGAGAGAGAAGCTCTCAAAAGTGAAGGAAATCTAGAGAGAGAGTAAGTTCAGAAAAGTGTGCATACCTTGAATGATAATCCGGAGGGTTTATATAGGAGCCGGGATGGGCCATTGTGGGACCCAGATGATGGGCTACAGTAATGGGCTTACTGTATTAGAAATAATTAGGCCCAGATGATGGGCTTCAGTAATGGGCTTACTGAATTAGAAATAATTGAGGCCCGATATTATTATGACCATAACAATTATGTTTCCATTGCCTTTAATAATTGTTTGCTTTTATGATTATGTTTGTTTCTAATTTAAGATTTCAGCCTTGTATAATAGGATTGAATTTGTAATGAAAAGAAATAAATAAATAATTCCAGGATTTAGAATCAACTGAGTGTTGTGCTTTGTCGTTCTGTTTGAGAATTGTTTATCTAAATTTCTCTTGTGGGAACGTATAATTAGAATGAAATGTACTGCATCAATTGGTACCAGAGCCTTCCTTTGTACCAGGCAAACCTTTCTTCTGACCCAAATTTGTCCACTTGACCACCATAAACCACTATCAGAAGTTTATATTCACAACTGAAAGTTACTGTTGACCACCACCAAACAGCAAGTGTCATCTCGCCTCCATCGCTAAACCGTAGATTAGGATCTCTTCTACATACTTTCCTTCATCACCATCTCTAGAAAACAACTGGAAGACATTCAAATCGACAAAAAACCAGAATTTTGAATTAAAAAAAAAATTCTGTAGCAGACCTCACCGCAGCAATTACTGTAGTAATTTTACTGTAGAGAAAAAGGGCGAAAGAGGGGGGAGAGAGAGATTTGAATTGTGACAGTTTGCTCCCTGACAATGTCATTGTGGTCCACTTTGTTCTGTTTTATTTTATACTAATCACATGGCAGAATAGTTCAAAAATATATGTAATTTGATATGGAATTGCTTTCAGGAGAGCGAAAGAGAATTGAACGACAATATGACTTCTACTTTTTGCCATATTTTGACGGAAATGTTCCATTCTCTTATGGTAGATTTTATCCAGATTGTTTCTTGATTTGGATAGACAGATTAAGAGTTTTTCTTTGATTCATGGACGATTCCGGAAGAAAAACAAGTGAAGTATGCAACACGTAGATTGAAAGGTGAAGTTTTTGAATGGTGGAAATATTTTCAACATGAGCGCGTTAAACGTGGAAAATTATTTATATATAAGTGGTTTAGAATGAAGTGGATCTTGATGATAAGATATTTTCTTCCAAAATGGTAATAGTTTGCTCATTTCCTCGCACATGATAGTAAATATCTTCAAGTTGATTTCTATAACGCCTCTCATGTTCGTCATGTTCTCTACCTCGGCGATCACATGAATGGGGGCCATCGCGTGCCTCTTTTCTTCATCTTCATGAGTACCAGCTTGGTACCTCCCACTTTTATCTCTCTTTCTTCTTTCCTCATGCATCCTCCCTACGAGCTTCTCCCTAATGATTAAGCTAGCTACAAAGAGCCAAAATTAGATATTTTCAACATGCTCAACATGTTGTGCTCTCCAGCTTGTAGTTATACCATGGCTTATTGTGTTTCATGGTTTTCCTTCTTTAGTGTAATTGATCAAGCTTGGAATCTAATAAGGAGGCTAGATGTTTGGGTCAAGATTTTGATTAGGGCGGTTATGGATTTGACCATATTTTGGCATTGGCAGCGGAAAAATATATTGTGGTTGGCTCCCTAGAAAGTTGATCTGCGTAGTGTCTAGATTAATTTTGTCCTCGACTCCTTGTGGATAGACTGTACACGATGTTTTCCTCTATCTTTGGTAATGAATATTTCTCTTAGCATGTTTTTCCATTTACCGCTCGTTACTTGTATTGTTTTCATCAAAATGTAATAGTTTTTTGTTCCTTAGTTCACAACTTGACTAGTATTTTTAGACCCCTAGCTAGCATACTTCCAATTACACTAACAAATCTTCTTATAATTAGGGTTAAACAGTAGTTTCACGCCTAGCTAACCACCGGAAGAATGGCGAACGCATTACCATTGATGCCACCAAACATTGATACAAGAAAACCGATTACTGATAATAAAAAAAGGTCCAAAATTGAAAGTGTATTGACAAATACAAAGACGAAAACGGCCTTGATATCAGTTCTAGAACCAAAATTTGAGGATAGTTTTTAATATTTTACTATTTTAATTTGATCGTATTAATCAATTGTTAACACATGTAATTTTTACAAGTTTCGGTCCAATTAACATTTGGCCCAGTATGAATCTAAAATTTAAAAATCAAAGTTTTGGCCAAACATAATGTCACGCCCCGCGTGACACGCACATGGTTTTGCGCCAAACTTGCTCGAAAGAACGCCAAGGATTGAGATTTTGGGGCAGGTGTTATGGTGATTTGGAATCCTTGTGTCGAGGAGGATTCAATGACGCAAAAAAATGGGCGTGACGTTCCAGAAGTTTCTAAAAGGTTCCAAGATGTTCCAGAATGTTCCGAACACTTCTAGAATACTCCGAAAGGCCCTAGAAGCATGTGGAAAACTCTAGAAGGCCCTAGAAGATTCTGGAAGGTCATAAAAGGATGTGGAATCCTACGGAAGGTTCCAGAAGCAAGTAGAAATCTCTAGTGTCTAGGGTTCTTTAGAGATATCTAGATTAGTCTAGAGTGATCTAGGCATGTGTGGATGTATCTAGACTTACTTAGCCAACAAGTAAGCTTAAAAATATCTAGGAAGGGTCTAGAATATGAATGTTCTAGGAACTTGGTTGGCCAATAGGGTTGCGAAATGTGACGCAATGTTAGCCATACGTTGAGGAGGTGCTTGCCTATAAATAGGGGTAAGCACTCATTTGTAAAGCAAGTCATGAAAAGTCATGGGATTCATGCTAGACTCAAGTGCTCAAGAGTCTTGCAAGCCTTTAAACTATCTTGTGTATAGTGAATATTTCCTCACCCAAATCTCTCGTGTCCTTGTTCTCTTTCGCTTGAACCTCTCTTAAAGCGAAATAAGGCTTACTTAGGTGCACGTTGGAGTGTGTTAGCGCCTAAGGCCGCACGGTCTTCGCTTGTGAAATAATAAGGCTGTGACAGTTGGTATCAGAGCCGAGGTTTGGCCGAAGTTTGGCCAAGATTTAGTTGAGGTTCATTGTGTGGGGTGTTAAGAACAAGTTTGGGGTGACACGATGGCAGAGATTCCAGTCGTGAGTGAGGAAAGTAGGGGGCGTGGGGAAGCTCCCATTGGAGGGAAAAAAAACTTGTGGCCAAGAGAAGTCTCGTGACATGATGAGCGCTATGGAGACCCGGATGGTCAAGGTGGAGCTAGCCATGACCGATACGCTAGAGAGGCTAGATAGGATAGAGCATGGCGTAGAGCAAAGCATGGAGGAGCTCAATGGCAAGGTAGAAAGCCAAGATAATGAGCTCAAGGAATTCATGTGTAGTTTTGAGGCCGCCACCGAAGCGCTACGTCAGGGGGTTCATGCTTTCCAAGCAAGGGTGCTGGAAGTCTTGGCCAAGGTCCAAACTCAGGTGGAGGAACTAAGTAAAGGGATAGATGAGGCGAAGGCTGAGGTAGCCACGCTCAAGAGGTCAGTAGCAAGTGGCGCTACGGTAGCGACACCCACACTTGCTATTCCGCGGATTGAGGCACCCAAACCCAAAGAGTATAGTGGCAAAAGGGATGCCAAGGAATTGGATAGCTTCCTTTTGCACATGGAGAGGTATTTCGACGCGTTGGGGATCCTTGATGAGAGGGCCAAGGTAAACACTACAACCCTTTATCTCACAGATCTTGCAGCTAGTTGGTGGCGTCGAAAGCATGCAGAAATTAGGAATGGTGTGTGTGTCATAGACACATGGGCAGATCTACAAAAGGAATTGAAACGGCAATTCTATCTGAAGAATGTGTCTTTTGATGCAAGAAGACACATGAAGGAGTTGAGGCATACGCGCTCGATTTGCGAATACGCAGAGGAATTTTCGGGGTTGATGCTCCAAATCAATGACATGAGCGAGGCAGATCTTCTCTTCAACTTCATGGATGGCTTGCAACCATGGGCGTGCCAAGAGTTGCAAAGGCGGGGAGTGAAGGACGTCGCTGCTGCACTCACCGTTGCAGAAACTCTTGTCGACTACCATAAAGGTGAGTCTTCGAGACACATTGAAACTCCCTATGACCATGATAGTAGTGAAGAGGAGGATAGACCCCTGCGTTATCAACGTCTCCACAATGGTAGAGATAGGAGACGTGATGACCACCATAGGAGAAATAATAGGAAGGAGTTGTCACCCAACTTAAAGTGTTTTTTGTGTGATGGTCCACATTGGGCGCGCGATTGCCCAAAGAGACACAAATTGAATGCCATGCTCCAGGAACGTGAGGAGGCACAGGAGCCAGCGTGCATGGGTGCTATGCAAGTCCTCAATTCCTTGACGCAAACCTCCACACCTCCCAAGCCATTAGATCGATCATTGATGCACTTGGAGACATGCATCAATGGTAAGACCACAAGGGTGTTGGTCGATACAGGGGTCACGCATAACTTCATTGGTACTAGCGAGGCCAAGAGGTTAGGCCTACGACTCGAGAAGGCTCGAGCACGAATCAAGGAGGCGAATGCGGAAGCCATATCCCTTGATGGAGTTGCTCGTGGGGTTGAGCTGCAAATAGGTCCTTGGAGAGGTAAGGTCGATCTCTTCTCAACTCCCTTAAATACTTCAGATGTGGTATTAGGCATGGACTTTTTGAGGCGCTATGATGTAATGATATGGCCTCGATGCAATGCGGTTTGCATCTCAGAGGGTGGTCCATGCATGCTTTCCACCGTAGCCGCGCCAAGCTCCGACACCATGCATCTAGGGGTGATGCAATTACAAGAGGATGGTAAAGGAGTGCGCGTAGAGGAAGGCTACCCGAAGGGAGGCAAGATGGCGAATGAGGTTGCCAAGTACACGGGTACACAGGCGAAGGCAACGTAAGCATGCAAGGAGGAAGCGGCGACATGGAGGAAAGATCGCTTGCTTGCAAACTCTGGTACATCCTCGAAGACGCGACGAGGGCGTCGCGAAATCGGGTGGGGGAGGATATCACGCCCCGCGTGACACGCACATGATTTTGCGCCAAACTTGCTCGAAAGAACGCCAAGGATTGAGATTTTGGGGCAAGTGTTATGGTGATTTGGGATCCTTGTGTCGAGGAGGATTCAATGGCGCAAAAAAATAGGCGTGACGTTGCGAAAGTTTCTAGAAAGTTCCAAGATGTTCCAGAATGTTCCGAACACTTCTAGAATACTCCGGATGGCCCTAGAAGCATGTGGAAGACTCTAGAAGGCCTTAGAAGATTCTGAAAGGTCATAGAAGGATGTGGAATCCTACGGAAGGTTCCAGAAGCAAGTAGAAATCTCTAGTGTCTAGGGTTCTCTAGAGATATCTAGATTAGTCTAGAGTGATCTAGGCATGTGTGGATGTATCTAGACTTACTTAGCCAACAAGTAAGCTTAAAAATATCTAGAAAGGGTCTAGAATATGAATGTTCTAGGAACTTGGTTGGCCAATAGAGTTGCAAAATGTGGCACAATGTTAGCCACACGTTGAGGAGGTGCTTGCCTATAAATAAGGGTGAGCACTCATTTGTAAAGCAAGTCATGAAAAGTCATGAGATTCATGCTAGACTCAAGTGCTCAAGAGTCTTGCAAGCCTTGTAAATTATCTTGTGTATAGTGAATATTTCCTCACCCAAATCTCTCATGTCATTGTTCTCTTTCGCTTGAACCTCTCTTAAAGTGAAATAAGACTTACTTAGGTGCACGTTGGAGTGTGTTAACGCCTAAGGCCGCACGGACTTCGCTTGTGAAATAATAAGACCGTGACAATAAGCTATAAGGCCACACATGAAAATGGAGTGCATGCAATATATTATTTATATTCATAGGGTATTAAGTAGGGGCATCCTAGTTTTGAGAGAAGTGACATGCTGCCTCCAAGTTTTGAGTTGGGCTACAGCACATCACTGTTTATTTTGTATAAAAGTCATAAATTAATATATAAAAATTATGATCGAATAAATAAAAGTTGTATTTACAACTGTTATATACTTATTTATAACTTTAAAACTCTTATATATAAATTTACGATTTTTATAAAAAATAAACAATAATTATATGGATGCAGCTGTACTCAAGCCATTTTCCCAAGTTTTCATTTAGTATTATGCTAACCCCCAGTTTCTAACCACGGGTAGAAAAAGAATACTTCATAAAATGACAACTTTAACTTTTGTCTTTGAAAATACTATAAATAAATATAACGATCAAAACTAACTAGACCTTAAGAAAAATATTTATAATAAATAAATAACTAATGATTTTAGAAAAATATAAGATTAAAATCAGATTAAATTAATAAATAACAGGGAAAAAATTTAATGTAATTCAATAAATAATAATAATCCTTAAGTTATCCAAACATCATAATTCTAACTAAATTCAAACGTCAAAATCTTGATCGAATGCAACAAATTCAACATCACCTAAACATCAAACTCCTAATTCAAATCAATATCAACTTACTAAATTTATTGCCCTTTTCTTAATAAAGTACAGAAACTTTCATTCTCCTCTCTACCAAATAACAAATCATGATATCTCACAACAAAATACAGAATTGTGCATTAACGATTAACCAAGTCACCACCATGAATCTACCATAAATCCTATTGAATCTCTTAACCGGAAGCAAAAGAACACTAGAAACCTACTCCAATTAGGCTTGAAAATCCTTCTAAATGCAAGCGTTTGGAACAAGAAAACCATCTCTCCATGAAAGTAAACATATTCTGCTAGGCAATATATCAAACACCTTGTGGGCATTCCTTTACATATGAATGAAAAATATTGAAGAAACAAATCCAACCAACCCCAGACATAAACAAGACCAGGTAGTGAAAGACTACTTGTTTGCTTCAATGAGCGTTCAATGTTCTTGAAATGAGGAAGATACCTTTATCTTGTGAAGATGTTTAAGACAAACCAAACTAATTGAGGCTATGGATAAAAAATGGCGTCAAGAACTTTTTTAACGAATCAAACACAAATTTCTGGTTATAAGCAAGAGTGATCGATGAAAATATAATTGAAAGCGATGAAAAGCTGCTGGATAAACCTGGGGAGAGAAGAAAGTCAGGAATCGGTGAGAAAGTGCAGAGAAAAGAAATTGCGAGAAGTTGGGAGAGAGATGAAATCGGGGAGGAGAAGAGAGAGATTAGAAAATGATTTTTTTTTTTTTTTAAATTTTTGCAAGACCTGTATTAGCATTCTAATATTTCTATTGAGAGGACTAAGTTATCCTCGAGTCGTTTATTGCTTTCAACAACAGTTAGAAATTAGGGGTTAGTATACTGCTAAATTAAAATTTGGAGGTAAAGTGTTACTTTGTTCAAACTGTGTGTCTCTACTTAATCCCCCTATATTCATTCTTTTGTGTAAATATATGTAGGGTTGCATTATACAACACTACTTTGTTAACATAAATTTATGGGTGTAAATTTACAGATACAGATGTTACTGTAGTGGTACTGTAACACTACAATAACAGCTGTTTTTATATTGTGCAGTTCTATTTACAACTTTTTTACTAAAAGAGTTGGGTATACCAGTACACTGAATGTACTATAGATTGATCCCAAATTTATATATAAATTATGAGTCATTACATCAAATCATTTTTAATGACTCAGATTTAAATCCAACATGCATAATTAATGTGGGCACCTTGGGAATGAGAAGCTATAAATTGAATATTTATATAGACAAACAAACTATATATACAAATGACATTGAAAAAAAATGAGAAAAGCAATTGGATATTAATGAAAAAAAAAATTGAATCCAACTATTATAAATTGATTCGTTAATCCACTGTATCATTCATAAAATTTCAAGATACTTTTATATATATTGATTAAAATAAAATCTAAAATACAAAAAAGGACACATTAAATTCATTGACATTTCATTAAAAAAAAAAAAGCAACGTTAAATTAATTTGTGTAGTTCTTTTCGTGTCGGTTTATTTGATTTTTTTATTCAACTCAAACAAAGTTAATTTATTGCATTTAATATTTGTAATAGAAGACCATTTGGCCTAAAGATAGCTATTGGTTTCTTTTGAGCCTATGCAAAAAGTGGAGGATGATAAGGAACAGGAATAATGCATAAATCATCTTTTCTTCTTAGTGTCACACCAAAGATCTCGGTCATGTCCAAATCTTCATGTTTCATTCCATTAGGTAGTTTCCAATCAAAATGATAGAGCAACATTGCGAGTGGAAGCTCAACACTTGCCAATCCGAAAGACATTCCTGGGCATATTCTCCTACCAGCACCAAATGGGATGTACTCAAAATTAGTACCCTTGTAGTCAACAGTAGAATCAAGGAATCTCTCTGGAATAAAGCTCTCCGGGTCAGTCCAATATGCAGGATCTCTTCCAATTGCCCATGCATTTATAAAGACTTTTGTTTTAACAGGTATGTTAAACCCCTTAATCACACATCTCTCTCTACATTCTCTCGGAAGTAACAAAGGAGCAGGAGAATGCAGCCTCAGAGTCTCTTTTATAACTAGCTTCAAGAAGTTCAATTCAGCAACGCCTTCTTCATTGATCTTGCCCTTCCTGTTAAAGACCTCTATCACCTCGGCTTGTGCCTTTTTCATCAGTCTTGGATTTTTAATCATTTCTGACATTGCCCAATTTATAGTTGTGGCAGATGTCTCACTACCCGCACCAAAAATGTCCTGGAAAAACGATTTACATATTTTGGTAATTAATATGTTATATTAGGACCAATTCAAGATAACTTCATATGAACTTCCACTCATCTTAAAGATTATTTTGAAACAAAAATTTAACCTAGCTAGTAGATAAAGATCAAATATTAGTACTAAATATTTGAACACAAATAATTGAAAAATAGGCAATGAAAGACAAACATGACATTAAGATTTTTAAACAAATAACTAAATTATAAAACTGTAAGAATGGATGAGAGCATTGTAAAAGAAGTTCCGAAGTACTTACAAAAATCACTCCTTTGATGTTTTCAGTAGTTAAGGGAAGTTCGAGTTGACCGTGCTCTTGAACCTCTAAAAGAACATTGACCAGATCTTCAGTTTCTTCACTCTGGTCCCTCTTGTGATCGCTGATGATGTTTTCTAATATTCTGTCAATTTCTTGATGCAGCTTATCTAGCCGAGACTTGATTCCACTTATCGATTGAAGTAATTTAATAGAAGGAAACAGATCTGCAATACCGAATCCTGATGCCACTTTTATAGTTTCATCAATAACTGAAATGAACGATTCTTGATCTTTGCATTTGTTGCCAAAGGCAGCCCTGGAAGCGATACGGCATATCAGTGAGTTGACTTCCTCGGTAAGGTTAATTGGTGATTCTGCTTTTGAAGAAATACAATGAATGAGATTAGAGACCTCTTCCTCCCTTATTGATCTGAAAGATTGGACTCGTTTGCTGTTTAAAAGCTCCAATGTACAAATTTTGCGTAGTTGTCTCCAATAATCTCCATATGGTGAAAAGATAATTTCACTGGAATCATAAAAGATGATTTTTGAAGCGAGCATCAGAGGCCTTGATGCAAAGGTAACGTCATGGGTTTTCATAACTTCTCTGGCATATTCTGGTGAAGAAACAATAATGGTAGAAATTTCCCCGAGTTGGAGATGCATAAAAGGTCCATATTTCTTGGCCAAGTCTCTTAGTCCACGATGAGGTAGAGAGCAAACAAAATGGTGCAAATTTCCAATAAGAGGTAATTTCCATGGCCCTGGAGGCAAATTTGTAGAATTTTCATTGTGCTTTGATCTCTTCCCAATTTTCAGCACCATGAACAGAAAGAGAAGAAAGGTGAAAAGGATTGAGGAGAAGAGTACGAGCTCCATGAGAAATGTTTGCGGGTACTGACGATTAGACTCTGACTTAATTAACAATATAAAGATTTTTTCTGTAATAACGATTAGCTAGAGGCCTCTGATGTCTTATATTTTAATCCAGGATCTTGTTTCAATTATAAAATTTAAACCCGTCCATGGCATTAGACAGTCCGATTCAAAGGCAATAATGAAACAATTTTTTAATATTTTACCGTAGATATATAGGATAGAAAGTCCAAGGCTGCGTGTCGGAGACCTATTTTTATATTAAAAATAGGAAAAAAAATTAACAAAAAAGTTGACGCTTTTGGCTTTGCGGGCAGTGACGGTTTGGCTCTTACCCTACGTATATTTTTCTGTATTATGGATCATCTGGAGGCCTCTTATAATATATTTTATTCCATGAAATAGTTTAGGTGGATTTTAATAATATACACCCTTCCCCAGGACATTAATTAGAAAGTTAGATCAAAAGCAATAATGCAATAATTTTTGGTTCCTCCAGCGAACGATCCGTTGTATCGCCCCCAAAATACAGAACTCAAGCCAACCAGACCAGACTTTTTATTAAAATATTATTTTATTATAGATAGTAGATAAAGTTTGCCCATTTGTTTAGATTTAGGGCGGACTTACATTGGGGACAGCTCGGCCTAGCTTTCGGAAAAAATCTAAAAGTTTCAATCAATTTACTTTAGGTTGTTTTCTATTTATAAAACTGCCGCTGCTTATATTGAATTTATTTACAGATCTTTTACTAATTATTTTAAATTTATTTATAATTTTACCAGTATTTTTATTTTTTATTTACAATTATGCCATAATTCAAACTTTTGTCTCCTCCTTTCATACTTGTGAAAGTGATAGCTTATACATATTTTTTTTCAACAATTCCTCCCATCTCTCTTGTAAGTTTGGAAGCTAAGGATGCAGTTATGTCAGACACACACGTATGCAGTTAACTAAAACGTAATCAACAGAAAAATAAAAGTGTATAGTAACTTTTACGTGATTCAGCTATAAATCAGCATACATCCATGGGCAGCCAAACTGCAATTTACTAAGTTGTTCAGGCTGACCAATACTTCGATTTACAGTAGACAAAACCGCTTTCTCTCACTCACATTTCTTAGTAACCTATGCTCCCTTCAGGAACTTCAACTCTAGTGAACCAACTTCCTAAACCTTGCTGCACTTCACTATCTTCTATTAAGACCCTTTCTTAATATATTACAACTTTTCTTGGTGAATAACTCAATCTCACTTGAGTATTCTGCAAACACTCTTGAAGATAAGACATAAACGCAAACTAATAAGACAATAAAGCTCTCTCAAACAGCTCACAAAGCAGCTTGCCAAAAGTCACACATTGGACACAATAAAGTTGGCCTTTATATATTGCATGTCCACCTTCTCTTTATTGCATAAAGATTCCTTGATTTGCTTCCTAAACCTACATAGAACAAATTCGAGGAAGTAATCTTGCTTTAGGACATCCAATGCATGAATTGGATAACTAACCTTTCCTAAAGTTAAGTTAAGTAAATAACTTTTCTAATTTGAAAACCAGCTTTGGAAATAAAGGTTAGTAATGACTTTTCTAACTAAAGACAGTTAAATAGGAAATAATCAAAATATTAAATATTCAAAATAGTCAACCTGTTTCTTGTTTTGTTTCTCTCCAAAATAGCCAACATAGCATACTGATGCGTTTGAAACTAGCAAGTATACTAGTCGCACAAGTAATAAAGTGATAAGTAGATATCGTTCCCACGAGGATTGATTTTAATTGAATTTGCTATTTTCCAACAATAATAAACTAAACAGGGGGGGTTTTGTTGATTGATTAACTAAACTTAATACGAAAGCAAATAAAGAATAACACAAAGCAAAGTTAAATGGAGTGAAAAATCAATGAGAGACACTTGGTTAAGAGTTCATTCTCTGCCACAAGATATGAATTTGTGAATTAACATAGAATTGTAATCCAATTACAGCATTGAAGTTATCAACCGTAGATAACAACAAGCTCTGTTATCCCAATCTTTCCTTACTTTGTTGTTAAATAAAACAAGCTCTTTATTTAATCTCTATCCATTAAACAACCTAGAACAAGCTCTCTAAGTTTAATTCAATAGAAGCATTACGATGAGAAAGATAGGTTGATCTAAGCAATAATCACACAAGTTCGGATTATTTAACCTAGGTTGTATTTTCCAATTGCAATCTCTGATCACAATTTTGCTACTAATGATTGGAAATTCATGACAATTACGGATCAAGATTTCTAATCTAGCAATAGACAACAACAGATTATATTCAGTTGGCCATTCCAAATACAATCAGTAAGCAATCATAAGCATTAGATATGGGAAAATACAAGCAACTTCAATTAGAGAATTGGATAACAATTTCTTACACAATCAACTCACAAAATCCATATCAAGGGCTTTGAAATCACCCTCAACCAATTCAGATTTAGTTACACATATTCAATCAGAATAACAAATACAATACAGAGAAATTCCAGAATTGAAAAGGAAAGAAAGAACTTAGCAAATTCTTTGAAAATCTTCTTTGTAGATGAATCTTCTTGGAATTGTAGTTCCTCCTCTTTCAAAATCTTCTTTCTCCTTCAAGAACTCCAAGGGATGAGAGAAATCCAGAAATGCAGCCTCCTCCCACGTTTTCCCCTCTTCAAGTTATGAAAATAAAACCCTAAAATGTGTTTAAATACTCTGCTACAGTAACGTGCTACAGTGTCCCGTATTATACATGCTACAGTGATGTGTGGAATTACATTTCTACACTTCTCACACTGTTTTGATTACAACTTTCGGTACACTGAATGGATTCATAAACCGTAAATTTCTCCAAAAAGTAGACTTCGAGAGCTTTTCAACGGTATATGATATGTCATCGGGTTCATTGTATATCAATACAATTAAATCCGAGAAGATGGTTGACTAGCAGAGGTGAAAATGAAGGGTTTTACTCCATTTTTGTGCAAGTTACTCCAAAACTCGTACAAACATCAAAACCACACAAAAACATAAAAATACCAAGGAATATAGCAAAGAAACATGGACGAATTGATATGAAAATGATATATAAATAGACACTTATCACATACCACCTAAGCTCACACATGTCAATGAAGTGGCATGGTCCTAACAATCTCTCCCTTTAGCATTTTGTGAAAAAAACACACAACAAACCAAACAAAACATAAACCTATAGAAAACAAGTTATAAGTAAGACAATTGCATAAAGTGCAGTAACCCATCACCTGCAAATAGAAAATATTAGCACCACTACAAGAAATACGGGTTTATAATACGCCCTTTTACGGCGGTTTTCCGCCATAAAAAGATGCCAAGCGAAAATGTTTGCGGCAACTTTAAGAACCGCTGTTTAAATTTAGTAAAAATCCCCCAAGTCGATTTTAATTCCAAAACCGCCAAGCCATTTCGAGAACTCACCAGTTCCTTGTTCGAACCACTGCGCGTCAAATGCACTGCCGCACACAGTAGCCACCAGGGCTCACAAATTATACACGAGCTCCTCTCACCACCGAGTTTCACGATCATCAAATCAAGAAACGCGTCGAGCAGATTCCACACATTTTGTCAGGTTAGGGCTAGGGTTAGGGTTTCGTATTACCAGATGGCGACCAAGGTCACGGAGGAGCTGTTGTCCACCGTCCGATCGATTATCAGCTCGGACTTCTCTGACATGGACATCATTAGAGCCCCACACATGGCCAAGCACGATCCCACCGCGGCCATCAACATCATGTTTGACACTCCCAACTTCAAAACGCCAGAAACGAAATTGACAGCTGCAAGGCCAATTTCGATCGTTAGCAGAGAAAATGGGAGACGTACTTTGAGTGAAAATGGTAATGTCACGGTTGCCTGCAACGAGAAAAATGCTGCTACCGCCGCCGCTTGTGTGGCAAGTAATATAGGCGATCCTGTCGTTGTGGATTCGAGTGAAGATGGGAAGCCAAAAGAGAGTAGATTGAGTGGAGGCAAGTGGTGGTTTGTGGGGTTGGGTGACGTGTCAGGAATGTCGACGAGTAAGGGGAGGAAGTTAAAGCATGGTGATGAAGTGACGTTTACATTTCCATTAAAGAGTTACGGTGTGAGTTCGTCTTTCCCAAGTAAGAATTTTGGTCGGGCGAGGCACACAGTGGTGGCTTGTTCAGAGATTGTGAGGTTTTTGACAAAGAGTGGTGGAGAGGTAATTTGATAAAATACTTTTTGAAGCTAAAATACCTGTAGGTGTTTGTACGAGTATCTGTTTGTTCTATCTATTGAATGGTGAATTATTTGGCTGTAAAGTGGATATTTTGCATTAAACATTTTGTCATGAATTGGGTATTTTGTGAATTTTATTATTCTGACTTGTGTTGAGTTGAATGTTTGGTTTGGGATATTTAAAAGTTCTTTGATAGTGTTTTGTTTCTTGCTTTTGAGCTGTGTTGTTCATGGTTTTTGATGTAAAAGGAAAAGTTTATGGTTTCACTTGTTATGGATTGTTTGTGAATTTTATGATGTTTTGGGCTTGTGATAAATTGGTCAAATACCTAGTGAGTGGGCTCGGTGTTTGTTACCACTGGTGAGGGATGTATGAGAAGATTAGGATTGAGGGTTTTTGCAAGTATGCTCCTGATGTGTTAAGCATAATGGATATTATTGTTTTGTCAATAAGGTACATCCTGTGAAGAATTACTCCTTTTATAAAAGTTGGTATTCGTTTTCACCTAGGGGCATTTGTCACAGACGTGATAAAGCAAGCAGTGGATTTTCTTTTTGATTTGATATTCTTTTGGAGTTTTTTCTTGATATGATGTTTTCTTAGCATGGTAATGAATTTGAATTTTGTCTTTGTTCAGAGTGTATATCAATAGATCCATGTTCCGTAAACACCACCAGGCCTTACTCCCTGCAGGAAGCAATGTTGAGGAGGATTCAGTCTTTCATCCTCATGCAAACTTGTTCTAGTTGCTTGGCATGACTCCTTTTAAGAAGGTGAAGACTTGTAGTTTTGATTTCTGAGCTTTTGGCTGAGTTTATAGTTTAATTTGATTATGCTGTTATTTCTTTATCTAATTTATGATTTTCACTGTAGTTGGCTTTTGTTTTAAAATAAATCCTCTTAAGCAGTGTTTTAGATGTTTGGAACTTTCTAACATACTCTTTTCTTCATCATTGTTTGTTTCTAGGCAGAATTTACTCCCAGTGATCTGTACATAAGAAAGCCACCATTTGAGTCAAAGGTAAACAAATTTCCCAGAATTTATTATTCTCAAAATTTAATATTATTTGGTAGAGCGGTTTGTGATTGTCTTATTTTCTTGGTTTATTCTTGGAATGTTGGATTTGATTTTCATCTGTTTATCTTAATTGTTACACAAGAGGCTTGCTGGTAGGAAATTTTGTCTTTCATGGGTACAATGACTGCATCTTCTACAATGTCGATGGCTCGAGATGTGTCGAACTATGATGAAGTTGCTATGCAGCAGAGCTTGCTCTTCTTTGATAGTCTCAGGGTACTAAATGTTCCTATTGCATAGATATTATCTCTATTAGGGTATTGGATTCTTTTCCAGCATGTAAGCTTTATTTATGCCAGGCCACTACTGTTTTGACAAAATATTCCTTGTCAACGAATGTCAAACTTCGAAACCCAAATCACCCTTTAAGAAAAGAAAAGGTAAAGTGCAAAATAATGGCCTCTCTTTTACATATAAATTCTTTTTTAACGTGTTGTACCTGTTTTATTACTCAAGTGGTGGAGATTTTGCCATATTCAACTTACTCCCTTAATTCTTGACAAGCCTTTTCGTGGATAATCATTTTATCCATATGCATAATGATTTAAGTGCAGTAATTTGTTATAGATTTTATTAGATTTGGAAAAATTTACACTGGTGTTATCTAACATCATTTAATTACTGCATTGTTTCTTTTAGGATTTGAAAAACCTGAGAACACAGTTATAATCAGCAGCTGAATATTTTGAATTATCTTACACCAATGATGACCAAAAACAAATGTGAGTTGTTGAGCTATGGGATTGAGTTCATTTTTACCCTGTTTCTTCTTTTTTTTTTTTCTTTTTGTTGAGGAATACAAGAATGTTTATCTGTTGCAGTGTGGTAGACACATTGAAAGATTATGCCATAAAAGCTCTTGTGAATACTGTGGACCATTTGAGTTCTATGACTTACAAAGTTACTGATCTCTTAGATGAAAAGTCGACGAGGTTTCATGTACAGAGCTCCGAGTATCTTGCATTGAGCAGGTATGTTTATCCTTTTCATGGTCATGACCATGGATTAAATTTCTTTGGGCTAATGTCTTTAATTTTTGAAATTGTTTTGGGTTTATATTTTTTGAGTTAGAATTTTAATTGATGTAATCATTGGGTCAAATTATTTGTTCGGCTTGGACCAAATTTTTCTTTAAAGCTTAACCCATTTGTTTTATGCACAAAAAGAGACATTTAAATTATTCAATTTTCTTCAGGAAATGAAGACTGAATTACGTGGCTGATTGTAGTAAAAGAAGAAAGCATGTTATTAAGCATGTTGTTTGTTAGAGGCGCAAGAGATTTAGGAAGTGGGAGAGATAAAGCTTAAATTAGTTTTAACTCGAGTGGGAGACAAGCATTAATTGCCTGAACTCCTTTGCCCCTTACCTTTTGGAACAATATTTTAAGTTTAACTTTTTTCGTATCTGACGCATATCATATTCGATCGCAGAGGAGACAAAGAGGACGCAACGGAGCATTGGCGGACCTACATAGCACTCCGGGTCCCCCTAAAATATAAAAAAAATCTTTAAAACCTCCGTGTTACAGGTAATCACTTGAACATCTCTCTTTAGAAATTAAAAAAAAAAATCTATTTTCAAGGTTTTACTTTTGTTATTATTATTTTTTTACCTAAATGCTAGAACCCTTTGCCCTCGTAGTCTTGACTGTACACGTAACTATGCAAACCTTTCATCCATTAAATAATAAATATTTATATTATGTTTAATTAATTTTTATTATTTTATTCATAAACAGAATTTTAGATTTTTTTACGCTTATTTCTTTAGCTTGGTATAAATTATATAGTTCATTTTATATTTTATAATTAAAAAAATGTGTGTACAATGAAGATGTTGTGCTGAGCCAGTTTTAATTTGTGTTTCATTGATTTTTTTAAATTATTTTTATTTAAATATAATGATTTGCAAAAGAATTCCTTGCCCAGTTTTTGTACTTCGCTTTTCTTTGAGCTAAGTTAGCTGTGAAAAGATTATGGAAGTGTATTGATTTATACCGATAGCTGATGTTACTCATTAGATGCTGTCTTTGTTTCTCCTAGGAAATAATCATTAAGCTCTTTGTTTTTTCAATTATATAAATAAAAACTCTAGATTTATGTCATATTGGTTACCAATATTATATGCTTCTTTTGTAGATGGCTTTTGTTCACTAAGAATAATTAATGAATCATATAGTGAAGAAGGGATTTCTCTATTAGCAGACTTGACAAACTTTTGCAAAACTGTTAATGAATACTTTTCTTGATTGTCTATGCTAACAGTTTTTCTAAATCCTTTTGTAAAAAACTAAAATTTTCTAAACTATACTGCTTTATACATGCAGAAGTTGTCTTGGTGAAGGATATAAAGAGATTAAGCTTCCGTCAAAGGGTGCAATACTTGTTGTTTACAATAAGAGGTCAAATGAGACTAGTATATGGATGGTTCAGCAATCAAAAGTTCATGCTGCAACTCGAGGTGGCCCGCATAGAGGCAAAGTCATTTCTTCTAAAGTTGTTCCAAATATCCAACCTTCTGTGATATGTGATAAATGCAAGTGCTAGCAAGACCATTTGGTCGGATTTTAGTATTCTTGTTCCTTAATTATATTGATTTTGACTTTGTCTTAGTGGGAGACAAAATTACAGTTATTGATTCAGTTTTTATAGGAGTTTAAAGTAGTGCTATATACCACTATTGAGCATATGCAATTCCTGTAAAATGTTACTGACATCCCTGGTGGCTAAATCTTGAGTTTATAGTTGCTAAATTATTTATAAAATTCCCTGGTTAATGATATGTTATTGTGTACTCATAATTTTTAATTGCCTGATTTTGTAAACAGCAAATAAATATAGAATAGCACAAATAGCAAAGCAAAGCTTTGAAAAATTTTTCCTAATTATTTACGATGGTTTTCTGGTCGACGCAAATTTTTTTTAACTATTTAGGGTGGTTTTCCATCAACCAACGACAAGTGTACAAAAATTGTGTAAAAACTTTTTACGACGGTTTTGTGACTTTTTACGGTGGTTTTCGGTTCGTCGTAAATATCTACTTTTTACGGCGATTTTGTGACTTTTTACGGCGGTTTTTTGTTCGTCGTAAATATTAACTTTTTACATCGGACACAAAACTGCTGTAAAAAAGTGTTTTCATTGCCTATCCCATTTCGTCGTTTGTTTTTGCGTCAAACAACTAAACCGTTGTAAAAACGTTTTTATGGCAGGCCAAAACTGCCTTAAAAGCTTTTATTGTCGTTGTTTTTACGGCGATTACGAACCATCGTATAACCGCCGCAAATAACTATTTACGGCGGTTTTGGCCCGCCGTAAATAATCCTCCCTGTTGTAGTGTTGCACACCACAAATATGTTTGTAGTTACTTACAAAGTTATCTAAGGATTAATACACAGGAAACAAATAACGGAAATGTAAACAAAGCTTAGAAAATAGCAAATGTGAGCAACATCAAGTAAAAACATCTTCAACTACCTTCTCCCACTTAATGCAAGCAACAACAAAGATATTAACCAAAAAAAACAAAATCTCTGCTCCTCCTTTATCAAACTTTGTATAAGACTCCTGCTCCCCCTTTTTTCTTCACAAAGTGCCAAAACTGGTCACGTTTGATTCCTACTGGACTTAATTTAAAAATCCTTTTTAGAGCCAAGGTCTTCCTCTTATACTAGTAGGTGATCATATCTGTGGGGATGGGAAAGGTATTTGCTGTTTTGAATTCTCAAAAGAAGAATATGGAACAACATCAACTATTTCTTGAATTTCCTTTGCTTTCTTTTTAGCACCAGTCTCAAGTTTATCGACATAACCTGCAAGGATTCAGCAGCTTCATCTTGAGTTATAACAGCATCAGGATTAACGTCAGTAGCTGCAGGGGTAATGATTTCTTTAGTTTGAATCTGAAAAGGTTGAGGTGATACTTCAGTTGGTGAAGCAGTATATTTGACTGTAGAATCTATAGAAGATTCCTTGTGAGATGAAGGCTCATGTGGAGAATGTGGTTCTGGTTCAGTTAAAGGAACATTTTCAGCTAATTTTTGTTCACGATGTGTAAGTGGCGGTTCTGTTGTAGTATTAAGAGGAACCTCAAAATCAAGATCAACTTGATTAGTTTCAGATTTTGGTTCCTTCGTAGCTGAAGAAAAAGGCACAAATGCAGGATCCTATTTGCTAAACAAATCAAACAAAATTTGTATCTTGGCTTCTTATGCTCCTTGTTTTGTGATCAAACTCTGTTGATTAGCAAGAATCATCTACTGTTGCTGCAAAATAGAAGAAATATTAGTAGCAACTGTAAGTAAAGATTTATGCATTTCTTTCACTGAAGCCTTCTTGGTCACTTTAGACTTCTTTGCAAGAGTTTGAACTTCCTTTTTGTGATGACCCGCAGGCCCCACAAAACCACGAATTGTTCGCTTTGGGCTGCCGCGTCGGGTCCGGCACACGGGGCCGCACAGCCCATCCCGCTGTATCAGGCCCCCTCACGGCTTTGTCTACTTTGGGCTACCCGCGTAGAGCCGAAGCCCTTCCCGCTGTATCAGGCACCCTCACGGCACGTCCCCCACTCAAACCCGAGACCGCCACTACAAAGGTACCTGTGATTCATCATGAGTACCATTCGAGTTGTATCAGGCCCCCTCACGGCTTTGTCCACTTTGGGCTACCCGCGTAGGGCCGAAGCCCTTCCCGCTGTATCAGGCACCCTCATGGCGCGTCCCCACTCGAACCCGAGACCTCCTCAAAGGTATCCACGGTTCATCATGAGTACCATTCGAGCTAACGGGAAGGGCTTCACCCTATGTGGGCAGCCCAAAGTGGACAAAGCCGTGAGGGGGCCTGATACAGCGAGATGGGCTGTGCAACCCTGTGTGCCGGGCCTTACGCGGGCAGCACAAAGTGGACAATTCGTGGTTGTGTGAGGCCCGCGGGTCATCACAAATAAAAACCATTTTAACATTTATTTTCATGTTGTTCTTGTCAAATTAATTTAAATAATAATATATTTCGCCAAGTTGAATTTTGATAATTAATGGGCCTGTATTCATGAGTAATTAAAGTATAAAATATGAATAACATAAAATAAGGAGCTTGTAATTCTTATAAATTAAATTTCCAAGAAAAAAAAAGAAAAGAGAAAGTGTGATGTATTCCAATCAATTAAATTGTTCTTCTTTGTAACTATGAAAAAAGAATTAAAAATAGAAATATGGCTCTTTAGAATGAAACTAACCTCCGATCTAGCAACATTAAAATTGCAGATTTTCAAGAAAAAAGAGCTACAGGTTAGTTATTTTTAAAGTCATAAATCCTATCCTAACAAAACAATATACATAAAGAAGGTATTTTTGAAAAATTCAAATATAAAAAGCATAAATGTTTTCTTTATAGTATTTTTTATAAATAATTTACAGTTGTTAAAAATTCGCTTAAATTAACATACAATGTCTACAGATTTCAAAGATTAAGTCAAACTAGTAAGCAATTGCAATAATGATATTTCATTGTTTTATGAATATAATCAGTGGTTGTGGTCAAAACTGATATAGATATAGTATATTCCTTTTTGTCCAAAGTCCATGATGCGGAAGAAATGGTTTTGAGGTGATATTTTGTGCAGTTAGTATTTCGGAGATCATGACTTTCACATATGATGTCCATTTGGCCGTACAATTTTTTTTTTTTAAGTTTTCAGAATTCTATACACGTGGATTATGGATTTGCTATAAAAGTGCTCTTATGCATCTCTCACACGCCCTTTACAACGGTCAAATTCAAGTTTTCAATTCTTGCATCGATTTTAGTTTCAGGTGCTTACCGTGCTTTTGGTTTTTTCAGGGAATTTTGCTGCAAAAAGGATATATTTCAATCGACAACGGGCCAGTAAACATGACCCGCACTCTATTGTGGGCCTCACCCTGTTTTGGCTAAGCTCAATTGTTTTGTTTAGGCCTTCAAAAATGACATTTTTCTAAGGCGTTTTGGTTTGGGTTTAAGTATTTAAATATTATGTTCTCTTTAGAACAACAACATTGATTATTTTTTAATGAGAATTTCTCTTATTTTCATGGTTGCCTGTGATTCATTTGAAATCGCATCACTGTAAAGGCTGGTAATTCAGTAATCCTGCGAGGTTAAACTAATTATTAGTAGCTAGATTATTCCAATTTAAGTGTTTAGGCCCCTTTTGCATAACGCTTTTCTGCATCAAAAACTATAGTCACATACTGAAGAAATTTAAAACAATAAATAATAGATTTAAAGAAATAATTTTCTTTTAATTAATTGATTTAACTTTAAAATTTCTCTCTACTCCATTTACAGGTTTAGGTTTTGATTTACTGAAGCGATATCCAAAGTTAGCTTGTGAAAACAATCAACAGATCCAACGGAACTATTTTAGAACTGTTGGCTTTTGAAAGTGGGAGTCAACTTGGGTTTTGGAAGCACTTAATTTATAAATTTAATAATTTACTTTCCACAAAGTAAATGATTATCTGTTTCCATTTCGCACATAACACTACGAGAAAATAGGCCTTTTATTGCGGGTCGAAACCGCGATAAAAAGTCTTCTACGACGGACATACGGCGGTTTAAGCCCGTCGTATAAAATAGCGCTGTAAAAACTCATTTTACTTTTTATTACGGTTTTGGCCCGCGGTAAAAGGTCTTTTTCCGCGCGTCGAGCGCCCGCGGTAAAACACTACAAGAAAAAAGCAAATATTTAACTGTTTTTAGCCGTCAAATATGATCATATTTGACGGTTATTGCATGTCATATATTTCACAGTCAAATATGATAATAGTTGACAGTTGGTCAAACAGTCAAATATTCACTATAACATATTTGACTCTTACAAAATAGTCAAGTTTATATACCATTAGAATTCAAATTTTTAGCATTATTTGACGGTTTATGGAAGAAATATTTGACAGAAACCGTCAAATATGACAAAATTAACGGTCAAAATTTTTAAATTATTTTGTTAATAATATTTGACGATAACCGTCAAATATGATGAACGTAACAGTCGAATTTTTCCGATATTTAATTGCTTTTAACCGGCAAGTATGCAAGCATAGAATAATATTTGACTTTTTTTTTACAGACAAATATTATTGTAAAATAGTATTTTTAGTACTTGACCGTTTGGATACTGTCAAGTATGACAAAATTTTTGACTTATATTTGACTGTTTATTAATATTTGTTCGTTTGAATACTGTCAACTATGACAGAATTTTTAGCTCATATTTGAATGTTTATTATTACTTGTCCGTTTGGATACTGTCAAGTATGACGGAACTCATATTTGACTGTTTATTAATATTTGTTACTGTCAAATATTACAGAATTTTTAGCTCATATTTGACTATTTATTAATACTTGTCCGTCTGGATACTGTCAACTATGACATAATTTTTAGCTCATATTCGTTTGGCTCATATTTGACTGTTTATTATTATCAAGTTTTTGAGAATAGTATTTCCTAATTATCATATTTAAATGTTTTGAACCGTCAAGTATGAATATATATATTTATAAATATTTTTTTAAAAAAATTATTTATATTATATAGTCTTTCTTGAAAACATAATAATTTTATAAAACTTTAAAATAAACAAAAATTTATGTTTAAGATCATATATACATAAAAGAAAAGCTAAAACACAATACAAATAGAATTGGTTGAATAGTTAAAATACTATTATTGAACTCAATTCTATTAAAGAGGAAAAGGGTTTGAATCCCACTTGATGCGTTTTAGTTAATAACTAAACTAACCTTCACCTTCTGCCATGTATAATTAAGCACATATCATAACTTGTTGATAATTTAGTGGGAGTGAAGCTAAGTAAACAAATGGAAATAAGCAAGTGATTAAGGCATACGTACAATTGAGCACACATCATAACCAGTTGACAACAATTTAGTATGAGTGAAGCTAAGTAAACAAATGGAAATAAAAAAGTGATTAAGGAAATCAAAACAGTATAAAAGCAATATAAAAAATAATTGGGACTTTATATGAAATGTAGTTCTGTTACCTATTTGTATATTCATCAATTTTGCTAAGAGGAAAATATAGAGGGCAAAAATGGTCCTATATAACCCAAGCCGATATCTCGGACAATTCACGACAATTCAGTGTGCAGGTAACGACATAATAAATTGAAATATGGATGCTCATGGAAACAAAAAACACAGCCCATGAGGAAGACCAACAACTTACTTCCACAAAAATTCAAAGTCCTTTCTCTTCTTAGTGGAGCTCACTATGACGGTTGGAATTTCACTTCTGGGAACAACAATAATAAATTCATGCTCCCTTACTATCGGCTTCGACTGCAAGTCACCCAAAAAGGTAAAGAAAAAACAAAAGCATGGTGAAACAAAGTTGTTTTGCCTTCGATATAAAATAAACAATGAAGCAAAGCAGCCAAAAAAATCACTAAGGATTGCTTCATCCACTAGATTACAGTCACTACGATCCAAGCTTCCTGAAGAAGAACACCGACCTGACAAAGAAGGCAACGTAAAAAATTAACTTATATCTGTATGTTGTTAATTTGTTCGATAAGAAAGGAAAAAGCTGAAGTGAGATGATTCGAAAGAGAAAGTAGAAATGTGGACTAGTAGACCTAGTCAAGAACCCTATCTAGACAAAAAATATTTGGTACACGCCACATGATTGGATAGCTGCATTACAGCCTGTTATACCCAATATTAAGACTAGTTGCAATTGCAAGCTCTGTATCCCTACTTTGTTATAACATTACGCTTTTTTAAAGCAATACTTCTCTATGAACGGCAAATGATGCTTGTGACAAAGGCAATGCCTTTGCCTTTATAGCTTGACAACAAAAGCACTTCGACTAAAAGTCAAAGTTGCTCAAGCCGAAGCCCAATATTAAATGCAGGTGTCTGGAATGCAACGGATGTATCGTAGTATAACCCGATAAATCAAATAATCAGTACATAGAGAGTTAGGTATCCATTTCCATATCTTTTGGCATCTCCAACTTGACTATCAAACTCTCGTAAATGTTTTGACCACAAACTACCAAAGTCTGGTAAATGTTTTAACACAAACAAACAGAAACAACGTCACATTGTGACAAGAATATGATGCAATGCAATGGGACCCTATCACACAACACAACTTGATGCGTGGTCATCATGGAATGGCATCAAAAGTTCTTAGCCAAAACAAGTTGAACACAAACTTGAATTATAGGTATAACAAGCTCATAAACTGTATGTTTTTTTATCATTAAGATAGTTTTTAGAGTAGTAATTTATGTGAATAATATAAGCTTGACACAGTTATAGCTTGCAGCATCAAGAGAACATATGGATATGATAAACAATTGTTGAGTACCTAATTAATCATCAACTTCTACTCTGCCATGTTCAAACATATCCTAACTTATCATTATAAACTTGTCACTACAACATGATCAAGAAAAAAACATTTGAGTTCATAGATAAAGACTGTTGAATTTGGCATTACAAATTTATATATATATTTCTCCCAACATAAATAAGCAACATACCATATAAAGAAGAGATCTAGCCAAAAGCCCCTTCGATGTCTGGTCTACACAAGCAAATCCACACCAACACCCAGAAACGAAAGAATCAATATATATACACACAAAATAAATTAAAATAACATAATCAAAAATGAAAAAGTGAATAGAAACAAGAAATTAACCCACCAATGTACGATCCCCAAAAAATAAGTTAGCAACTGTACACCACATATATCAACAAAATCAATCAACATAACTTCTTCAATCTGCAAGGATGCAACATTAGAAATACACTTGTTAGAAAGAATTGACAAATATGAAAACCTTATGTATAAGTTAATTATTTCTTGTATTCAACCTTATGTTCAAGCTTTTTCCTGGGCATGCTTCAATAATATAAGTTGGGTAACATGCTTTGCCCACTCAGATCTGATATCATTAATCTCTTCATCATTATATTTTTCTTTCTTGTTGAACTGCAACATAATCAAGCATAATTGCTTCTCTAACAATATCCAAACTTGATAAACAAGTAAAATTGACACCAACTCACCTTCTCACACAGGATGCTAGGGTCTAACATGATTTCTTTCATATATCTTAGAATGTAATACCCACATTCAAAGTTTCCCACCTGTCTTGGGCCCTATATATCCGTAAATAAATTGTTATTGACATAATAATTGTGTTTACACATTATTGAAATGTCATATGAGTATCAAAACCATTAAAATTATACCTTCACTGAAATCCAGTAAATTTTCTTCTTCTTTTAATTTCCAACAAATTCTTGGCAAGACGCAAACCCCCTACAAGCATATATAATTAACATTAATACTCATAAACTTCCAAAACACCAATAGTTTTATGTTAAGAATGACATGAAAATAACGGGTTATAACTTCTTTAACGTCTTCACCAATAGCTCTCCTCATTGAATCAAGAAAATATATTTTGAAGGCTATCATGTCAAACACCATCACAGTCCAATGGTAGCTGCCAGCAAATTATAATAAGTGAATTGTAATGCAAAATACTGGAAATAAGAAATCAAACTATATAAATAAAATTAACACATGTTAATAATGAAAATATACCCTGGATTGTAAGGAAGAAAAACAAACTTCCTATCTTTGAAACTTTTTAGCTTGTTCGCAATTGATTCAGACATGTCAGCACGCAAATTAGCATCTTGAAGCTTGTTTGGTAGGACTGTTGATGGGTTGATAAAGCCAAACTGTTGTGTGGCTGATCCTCCTTCTAATGTCCCATATAGATAACTACAATAACAAATACAATCAATGAACTCTTGCCATTCACTTACCACAAAAGAGCAAATCAATTAATTAAATAAATGAACTTTTAAAGTGCAACCAAAAACTAATCTCAAAATGTAGTAAATGTTGTTCATGATAGTAAAGTATCAACATTAAAAAACAGCATCTATATTCATAGGCAAGTAACTATAAATAGAAACAACATATCTCTTAGACAAGTGAATATGATATAAGAAAACTTAAACCTGTTGTGAAATTTTGAAGACATATCTATCAATAATGTTTTAGCTATGCATAATATTCCAAAAACAATGCCCTCTTGTGCCTTTAAGCTATATTCCAAATAACCAACCCCTGCCCTCATGCCCATAAAAACAGTCACCTCTCCACCAAAAAAATACAATCGAAATAAAAAAAGATACAAGAAATTAAAGAGATTAGCCACTGAACTTGAGAAATCAAACAAGCAAGTCATTTATCACCCAATATAAGAAACATAAATTAGTACAACAAATCATAATATACATTCTGGATACAAAAATATTATTGGTTTTAAAAGAGGTTATATAAAGAAGGAAATTAACAAATTTTGTATCTAGAAAGATGAAACAGAACATGTACAGAAGATAGGAAAATTAGCTATGTAGCTTATAAAATCAACAAAATGGAAGGAATTTCTTAAAATGACTTCAAAAAACACAATGAATCTACTTTAATACTTAAATAAAACTAATCCAGACTTCTTAAATTATAAGCAAGAGCTATGAAGAGCAACTTACCTTATTGTAGATTTCGAGAAATGACACATGGAGTAAGAACTCTCTTCCAGGTGCCTGAAGTCAAACGATGTTAGTGTTCTAAACTTTATTCATGAAAGTATAAAAAAGTAAAAAGGAATATACAACAAGACCAGGCAAGAAAATCAGTTTATTGACAAAATAAAAATGTTTAACTCCTAACTCTCCTAAACCAAAAAGCTCAATTTTTTCTTACTCTCACGTCTAGCCTCAAGTGAAGAAATAATAAAATAAAATAAAGAACAACAAAAACTTGGCAAAAACTACCAAATCAAGCAAACACAACCTAGTTTCTAACAACAAAGTAGAAAAACAAACAAATAAAAATGGAGAGGAAGAGAGATCAAATCAAGAGACGAGCAGAGATAGAGAGAGGCGAGAGAGACACAGAGAGAGAGAGTAACTTGGTAAAAGAGAAACAAGGAAATGATTTGGGAACGAGAAGAAAGAATGCAAAGATAAAAGATAGAGATCCACGTAGATGTAAGAAGGAAAAACTGTAGAATAAAGAAAGAAAGAAGTTTGTAAAAAATAATCAAATCAATTGAAATGAACAACAAAATCACTTACTAATTAGCTGTGCTAACTGAGCAGAGAGAGGGCACACAGCAACTAACCGACGCCCGGTGACTGAGCAGCGAGCGACTGAGCGGCGAAAGGGTTTGTCAGAGTGTTTCGAGTGACAGAATAATGAGAGTGATGGGGGAGAGAGCGGGCTAGGGCAAAAAAGAGGGATTCTGTGAAAGTGATGAGAGTGATGAGGGAGAGAGGGCACATAGCAATTGAGCAGAGAGAAATCACACAGCAACTGAGCAGAGAGAGGGCACACAGCAATTGTCACAGAAATAAGAAAGAAAACATAACCCACTGCACCAGGAAAATCAAAGAGATTGGAGAGCGAAAGAATAAACAATATTTAATTAATTAAAAAAATAATTTCCAATATCATTTCTTCCCAAATCAATCTAACATTTGCTTCTCTTCAATTTCCTCAACAACAGACAACACAACCACAAGCCAGAGAAACTATAATTGCCTCCTGCCATAACCACAGAAAAACACAACACCTAGCACAAGACTTAAAACATAGAAAGCAGGTGGCCAGTGGGGGAGTGGGCAGTGGAGCTTCCTTTAGGGTTTTCAGGCTATTCTACTTGTAAAGATACTGTAATTGCCAGGAAGGATATGCCTAGATAAAAAATTGGGGAATAGCATTGTCAAGGACATGATAGGGAAGGAACTTCTTGGAGGGGTTGCTCAACTTCCATCTTCAATCAATAAATCAGTTTATCTTCCAAGAAGGCTTGATGCCATTTCTTTATCTGATGTTCTATTTCGGTTTGATTTCAACAAAAATTCGAGATTAGAGTCTCTCAGTCCTCCTGATTTTAGTCTTCAAAGTATCAAAGTGAATTGAACAAAAAATTTTCAATCCAAGAGTAAATCTTTTGCTCATTTTGGTTGCAAGAAGCTGCTGTAAAAAAATAAAAATAAAAAAATCATCAGGTGATCAAGTTCTTAAACAACGGATTTGCATTGAAAGAACTTGGATGGGTATCTTTTTTCCTTGGAATAGAAGTGGGGAGACACGACAGTTATCTTCATCTATCCCAATCAAAGTATATCATGGATTTGTTGAAAAAGAGTAAGATGGACACCTGCAAAAGCAGCTTTACGCCAATGAGCACTGGGAGCAAATTCACCAAGATTAGAGGTAAGCCTTTTCAAGATGCAACACAATATAGAAGCAACGTTGGAGCCTCACAGTATGTGACAATCACTAGACCTGAAATTGCTTTATCTGTTAATACAATATTTTTCATATATAGCACAGTGATCTCAAAAAAAAAAACCCTGCTATTTATATACAACAAATGAGTTTTTGATGGTTAAGTTAATTAATAATTTGACCTATAATTTGGTGATTAAATATTTCAAATCTTCATTTATTTTTTATCTAATAAAATCTTTTCCAATTTTCTCTCAGTGTCTTATATGCTCCCTTACTCGCAATTTCATGTTTCTTGGAATTTTAGAAAGAAAATAAAATAAAAATTAAATTAAACCTTGGTATAAACTTAGATGTTTTTAGTAACACATTCAGCCAAAAGATGTTTCCAATTTCGTATGCTGTGCATATTGCTACCATGATTAGACATGGAAGCTCTTCTTAATAATATCAGTCTGAAACTAGAATTTCGTTTTGTTAGAGAGGTAGTAGATATCGATTCATAAATAGAATTTTTTATTCCTCTCACACAATATATATTTTGCTACTGATCTATATATCATCATGATGAAATTTATAAACATGCAAGTGAGGGTAATCTTCATCGAAATTAATGCAAAATGATCAGAAATGCTTATCAAAGTATATTTTGTATTTTCTAGTACTATCTCCTGTGTCCATCTATGATGCTTAAAAGGAGTATTTCAAGAGAAATTTAGAAAAGAAGAATGGTTTGGGAATATAATGAATTAAACAATAAAAAAATAAAAAGCTTACTTTTGAGTTTTGAAAGACTCATGTATCCAATGTTTCACTTAATCTCTCACTACCAAAAGATTCATAAAGCTGGTGTGCACAAGAATAAAGTTATGCACATTCATTTAATCTATTTAAAAAAAAATTCTAAAGAATACACACTTAAAAAACAAGGGTTATAACGTCAGATCGATAATGGCACGTTATGTTATATATATGATCAACAAGTGCTTCAAGAAGATCTTTTCTAAATTATTTCGTATCAAAAAATATAAAATTATTTCTTTCCCATCAATCATAGCTTACTTGACTTTTCTCTTTTCTTAAGGTTTTCTTCACCTAATCGACCATCGACTATTCAATAGTTTTCTAAAGGTAAATATTTGAAAGTTGATCTAAATCTTTTGTTAACCTTTTTTATTGCAAAAGAATAAATAAACAAATAAATAAAACTAAATCAAAATTAACAATTAATTTAGAGAAAGTTTAAAACACGGTTGTAGGAGACAAGATAAATCAGCAACTGTGCAGTACATTTGCTGATTTGTCATTTCTTCTCGGCAACAGCCCATTGCACATTGAAAAGCCCCCCTGTTGTTTGGATTTTCTCATTGCATTCCTCTAGCTTTTTGTTTTTTGTTTTTTTTTAATTTTTTGTTAATAGCAATTTTATACCTAAAACTCATTTACAATCAACTCTTCTAACAACATGAGTGGGCAAAAATTCACGGGAGGATGAAAAACAAAAATGAACAAGTATAATTATATCTCAAGTTATATGGAGATCGATTGTAGATGAATTGTAAGTGCAATATTATTCTTTTTCTTTAGTAACATAGACATCCCTACTGGTCAAAGAAGTTAGATGGATGTTAACAGATTTTGTTAACTGAATAATAGTCTATATTTAAAAGATTAAAATACCCTTCTTCCTTATATAAGTTAACAAAATACAATAATGATTTAAAGAATAATAAAACTTCTTGGCTACTAGTTTAATTATCCCTTCCCAAATTAGTGAAACTTCTTGGACTCTGGCCTCCATAGTCCATACTCACCGATCTATATATCCATCACAACCAATTGAATCCTCATAATACTGGACTTTAACTTGCAAAATAATTTGATATCTTCACTGCCACGCATCAGCGTCAACCATCACTGCCACAAACCCTTGTTTATCATCATTTACTATCCTTCATCTCAAAATAAGGAAAAGATTGAAAGGGAACACCAAGAGACAAGAGAGTTGAAGTGAGAAAATAGGAGAGGAAAATCACTAGTCCAATTTTTTAAATTATTGTTAAAAAATGTTGTCACAATTTAATTAGTTTACCATATTTACCTCTTTAATATAACAATTACTGACATGTCTCATGTGACACTTAGTTTATAAGCTAGCTTCTTAGAAGCTCAAACAAGACATACCTGAGCATGACTTCGATATTATAGATTTTTTGCGTTTTTAATTTCAGAACAATTTTGACCTTCTATATACAATATTATCGAATTCAAAGAAGTGTATGTGCTAGTAGTTAGATATTACATATATTTAGTGTGTGTTGATTGTTTCAAATCGATACTAATTGTGTCTTAGAAATGTTGTTTATGGAACTAATAATTCTCTTAATTTATAATTTCTTTCTTTCTTTCAATTTATGTAGTAAATTCTTACAATTAATTATGAAATTTGAAAGCACTGATGATTAAAATCCAAGAATATACGGTACAAAAATACAATTTCTTTTTTCTTATATAACTATGACTCTACCCAACAACAACTACAAAAATTTATTTTTAGAAGTTAAAATATTAATCTTAATCTTTACCTAAAAGCTTAAGAGCAAGTGATTTTTCAGCATAATATCAAGCTTCTTTAAGTCAACATATTTCTTAGACACATTTTTATGAAAGAAAGAAAAATTATTAATTTTTAGTTCTTTAAATCGACAAAATAGTTGATGAAGCGGAAGGGAAGATAAAAAAGTCTTCTAACATGTAAAGTTTTAGACATATCAAATCCACGACTAAAAAAAAAACTTCCAATTTCTGATCATAAATCAAGAAAACTCAAAGTCGAAAACATACAACACCAGAAATTCAATTACTTGTCGAAAACACTAAAAAGCTGATGCCCAAAAAACACAAGGACAGATTCAATCACCAATCATAAACCCAGAAAATTCAAAGCTCCAACAAATCAAAACCAACAAATTTAACCCCCACAATCAAGCACTAAAACACAATTGCACAATCAAAGCCGTGCAACCCAGCACACAACTAGAATCTCCTTAACCCTCTTTCAATGCAACCGCACCGCCAGAAGCCCCAAACCCCCGTTTAGCCACATAAAAGCAATCGCGTTCAAGTGAGAGGAAAGTGAAAACAAAGCATTAAAGATCTACTACAAGTTAATAAAGAATGTTAAAACTTTGTGAATTAGGTATTGAAGTACCTAACGGTGGTCGTTCTTCCGATATTTGGAGAGTAGGCAAGTTCGCGACAGTAGAGCAACGGTGTTTGCTTCAAGTGAGGAGAGGAGTCTAGCTAGGAGGCGAATTTGATGATAGAGCGAATTGGATTGAGTAACTGGATGATTGATTTTCGCCAAATCGATGAGGGACAGATCGATGGAGAAGCACGTGGCTAGGGTTGCAAAATAGATGGAAGCGGGAATAATGAAATAGAAAGGGGATCTGGTGAATGACCTAGGGAGCGAATTCGATTGAGTAACTGGATGATTGATTTCTGCCAAATCGATGAGGGACCGATCGATGGAGAAGCGCGCAGCTAGGGTTGCAAAATAGATGGAAGCAGGAATAATGAAATAGAAAGCGGATCCGATGAATGACCTAGGGAGCGAATTAGATTGAGTAACTGGATGATTGATTTCCTCCAAATCGATAAGGGACTGATCGATGGAGAAGTGCGCGGCTAGGGTTGCAAAATAGATGGAAGCAGGAATAATGAAATAGAAAGGGGAAATCTATATTTATTTGCCTATTTATATCAAATGGCAAATATGTAATTAAATTTTATTACAATGGCGTCAAATAAGTGAAAAATGCGGTTGACTTTTTTAGGCAGTATTATATTTGACTAAATTTTAAAAAATCGTCAAATAAATTACAACCCATGTGTCAAATATTAAAAAATTTCTTGTAGTGAAAAGTCGTGGTCTAGTGAAAAATTATTTACCGCGGGCCCTCGACCCGCTGTAAAAAGTCTACTGCGGGCTTCCCTACCCACCGTAAATGATTATAAAAAATTGTGGTCCGTCTTTTACCGCAGGTGTGTGCCCACCGTAAAAAGTGCTTCTTGTTGTCCTAAGTCATTAACTGCAATCATTAGGCCCGTAGTAAAAAAAAGTTCAACTCCCAGAACCCCTTTTACAATTTATATGAAATCCGAGCCTGTAACCAATTTTTCAATCTATTTTTTTATTAATTCAAATAATTCATCATATGAAAACATGAACCAATAAAATGATATTCTAATAAAAAATAAGAGTACGACATAAGAGTATATTATCACAAACACATAAATTAATAAGTTATACATTCACATACAACATAAGAGTACCAAGTTTATTTGCTCTTTACCATAAGTTATACAAATAAATTTTGTGATGTCGCTCTTCACCATTTCCTCCATTTTGGTTTTACTGCATGTAAATGGAATTTGCAATCACAAAGAGGACCAAAACAGCAACATCAGCCTCAAAAGTACACTTGTTCAGGAAATCCTACATCATTCACGTCAAGCATAGGCAATCTATTCAGTGCATAAATCTAGAATCTTGAGCCCATGCACCCATCCTAACCTAAAAGAATTGACTATTGAAGAAGGAAGAGTAAGAAAAAGCTTGATAAATAAACAATGCTTTAATCAAATTGCCTCTCAACATCAACTAAATTAATTATCCATCAAAAAATAACCAAAGAAGATAATTCGAGCAATAATACGAGTAACAAAGTGTTGATATTGACAAGTAAAATGCTAGTGATGTAGGACAAAGTCAATATACCTGTGGTTAACATCTATCTGTTAAATTAATGGTGATGTTGTTAAGAGTGGCAAAAATATGAATGCTAAGTTTTTTTTCCCTCTCTATTTTAATTTCCTTAAGTGTGTCAACTTTTTGTTTCTTTAACTAACCATGAAAGTAAATCAACTTTCATTTGCTTGGCGTCTTTCTTACTTAAAAAAATTAAATAAGTAAAAATAAAAATAAATAAATAATATCAATATCATTCAATTATCATAACATAAATTAATCAAGCATCAAATTTCTGTTACCTGTTTAAACCATGCACGCACCAACATGAACAATATAAAAGAGAGAAAGAATGCGAGTAAGACATCAAGGATAGCAAAATTGATTTCATTTGCCCTGAGAATCTGATCTATTTCAATCATTGCCCTGTTCAGAAATAAGAATGAAGGTCGTGAAATGATGAATAAACTAGAATATCACCAAATAATATATCTATCCAACAATAGCAGTTCATTGATCTTACATCTCAATATCTAATTTCAGCTTCTGAACCTGCAGCAAGAATCAATCATTACATAAATCACCTAAAAGAGCCAAGAAAGAAGGTAATCAAAGAAAAATAACGACAAAAGAAACTAAGCACTCTGTGGTCCATAGCCAGACCATAACATGAGCTGCGAGACACAGTTGAGGAAATAAAGCATATGTTTTCGAAATGGGTTTATTTTTTAAGTTAATTTAAATTGCATAAACATGTCTTTGTTACTTAGCTCACTAGTAGAGATAGGAGAAAGGAGAGTGATGATACCTGAAAATAAACAATGACATGAGGTAGATTAAAACAGAAATGGGGAAGAGAACCGGCCTGTAAATAGCACCAAGTTTGGCTGCATTTCAAACAAGCTCAATTAGATAGATAAGAATTTTACCTGAAAACCATGGCACCCAATACAATTCTCATTGTTTTTCAATTCAAAATTAGTGATATGACAATTACAAGCACAAAATTTTCCAATAATCATTATAGAAAAATAAAATCTGTATTACTGTTATTTTAAGGGGAGAGAGAGAGATTGAGAGTACTTGAAGTGATCGAAGAGCTTTGGTGTCTTCTTGTAAAACCCAGTCGGGTTTTACAACTAGGTAATTTTAATGGCTCCTCAACTATATGGTGATAAACATACAAGATAGTCTACTCTACATATGTAAGCAAATTTTTATTCTGAAGATACCGATTGGAGTGCATTTAATGGTCAATGCAGTTATATCACATAATGGCATTGTATCAGTGGCATTTCATCTAAAATCTAAGACAGGTGGAACAATAGAACTATTCTCCATGACTTCTATTCTCCATGACTGCTTTAAAATTTTATATTTATATAAATCATCAAGTTACTTCCTGAGAAAAAATAAATAAATAAATGTACATATTTAAATTGTAAACTCCCACATTATATGTGTTAGCTTTAGCTGCTTGAAAAGGTAAAGAAAGAAGAATTCAGTTGCAACTGAACAAATCCATGCACAAATAGGTATGTTACACCCAACTCTACGATCATGCATGTCTATATGTTTCTGTAAGGTTGAATATGCATAATTTTCCTTCTAGCATGCAAATAGAAAATTCAAATAGCTAAGGACTACATTTTCAACTTTCCAGGTAGGGACAACTATTTATTGAAACATGATTTGGAAAACATTCATTGAAAGTTAAAGAAATAAAACAGAGTCACAAATTCTATTTAACAATTTTACTTTTTGCTTATGTTGGAGAAGTGGTGGAATTTAGACAAAAACTCAGCATCCTTTTTCTGTAGGATGTCAGCAAAAACATCAGCTACACTAACTTCATGGTCCAAGACCAGCTTCCTCAAATCAGATGCCTCCCCAACGTTAATTAAGCCAGTGAGAACCATTGAGTTTATTCGAAGAAGCAACTCCCAACACAAAGATTGCTTTTGCTTATCTGGTTGAAGTGGGGAACCCATATAGAAATATTATTCAACTTGAACCCATAATTATTTAAAACAAAAGCTTTCATTGATATTTTAATTAATGTACTAAACTCCCTATCACTTCCACGCTTGCTCAAATAACCCTTGTAAACCTAAAATCTCTAGCAATTTTCACATGCCCTCTTGAAAAGCGATTACAAAACAACAGAACTAGTTGCATCAAACATGAATAAGCAAGTAGCAAACCTGGCGTGACAATTGTTGGTGATACAAGGCACCTGTAGACTCTTTTGTAACAGGAGATACAATACCAACGCTCAATAACCAATCTTGCATCTCTTCTTTAGAACCCATTTCCTCGTCATTTGCTGAACTGTTTTGGGAATTTGAGCCAGACAAAAGTTTCTACCTCATCTTCTCAGCTAGCATTACCATCTCTTTAGCCTTCTTCTACAAATCCAACAAATAACAATGCAATCACTCTACAAATTCTCCAACACATCAATGAAAATGAACGTTGAAAAGGAATACCATGAGAGCATTCAAGTCCTGGAAAGTTTCCTGCAAACTCTTCTCCAACTCAACATTTTCATCACTTTCAATATTGTAATTACTTGATTCCAAGCCTGACCTGGTATTTCAGATGAAAAAGTTAAGTTGAATAAATTAGTGTCAAATAGACAAGGGTCTAACTCTTTAACTATTTGAGGGAACATCACCAGCATGTGAACACCTTGCATTAGAGTAAAATACCCCAAAAAAAATGGTATCAATGGGAACCATTAATGAAGAACTACAAGAATTAAGAACCCAAATGACTCAACAGGAAGACCATTAAGAACTAACTCTTTTTGTAGGGAGGCATAGTGTATCCTTTTGTAGTGGTTGTAAGCTGCCACAGAAAGCACCTATCACATGAGCATGCAATTCAACAAAATTAATAATTTTGAACTGCAATAAATCCATTATCACCACTCTTTAAGTGGAATATGAAGCATGAATTGTAGATGATATGATTGCAATACTTCTTTTGTAATATATCTCCATCCTTACCAACTACAGAGCAAAATTTTCACCTAGGCAATTGAAGAACCACATTTTCTATAATGATGAAGCTGTGAAATTTAACGTTACTCATGCGATGTCAAAAATCTCAAATTCAGAGCCACAACCATCAAAGTAAATGTATGAGATTGTAAATTTGAACCTAAGACTTGTAATCAAACATGTTATTTTTGTGACTTCATACATAAGCATATGATACAAAAAATTCTTACCTTCCTATCTAAAACTTGTAAGTTTCATGTTCTATATAACTAACATCTAGTAACTTAGCATTTTATCTATCACATTCAATTTCAACTTTGCAACAAAATATGAATTAAAACCCATCAAAATTTTAGTAACATGTTATTTGATCAATGCTATCATCTCCGAGCTGAAAATGGCTGGTACCCAGCAGCATAGTATCGCCCATATGTACATAAACCCCAGTATTAAAAGGGAAAATTACAAAGAAGTCCCAAAACTCTAAAAATTATCAGAAACAACCACCAAACCTTTTTGGCTCATTCCTGCCCGATCACAAACTCGTCAAGGCTTTTACAAATCTCCTTGGGCGTCGGCAAATCAAAACTTCTACTTTCCCCACACTCTTTCCCCCTGATTTCAACCACGTCCTCCTTCTTCTTCTCCTTCTCCTTCTCCTTCTCCTTCTCATTGCCCTTGATCTTTCCTAGCTCAATAAAGCTTTCTTCCAGTGGCTCCAGCTTAAACGGCCGTAAATAGAACGCCGTCTTACACCTCAGACAGAAGTTAACAGCCTGATCAATGCCCATCTCGCGGTTCGTTAACGATAACAGACGGTTAGAGAAGAGGATGGCGAACTCGGAGTTGCAACGGGGACAGTTGACGTCTGCTCTGATGTAGTCATAGTCGGAGTCGGAGCCGGAACCCTCGTGGTTATGGCGACAGGGAGGGCAGAGGGGTTTGGAGGGCAGTATTGAAGGTGTGGTGGTGGTGGTGGTGGTGGTTGCTTGGTTTGGTGGGATTAGGAGGCTTTTGGTGGTAAGGTATTTTAGGGTTTGGTTGGTGCGTCTTAGAAGAAATGAAACTGAAAACGGCCAAAATTCCAGATGCAAGCTTCAACTTGATGCTTCAACCGAGTGAGCTTCAGGTTATGGAGGACGAGACACGCTCGAAGATGGAGTTGCAGAGATTTTCGTGGGCTCTTCAGGAAGCAAAGAATACTGTGGGCTTTTGAGGGAATTTGAGAGGAAAAAATTAGGGATTCAAGAGGGAAGCATAAGAGAGAGAAGCGAGTGAATGGGGACAAAATAAAAAAATTATATTATATTACAATTTTTTACTGCGGACCTCCAAAAACGCAGTAGAATTCATAATTTCTACTGCGGGCTTCATGGCCCGCCGTAAAATTTTAATTTTTACTGTATTTTTGAAGGTTCACGGTAAATAAATACAGTAAAAAACTTATTTTGTTGTGGTGTAAGACTATTAGTCAATAATTTATTAACGTTTAGAAACTTACTTAGAATTTGAATATTAGTCTTGTAATTGAGGAATATCACTTTGACCTGGCAAGTTTTTGCAGGGATACCAGCGCCAGACGAACATATCCATCGTTCTATAAGTGCGTATGAAGAAATGGAGAACCATCTTGGATCTGTTGTTCGACGTGCATTTGGTCTGTAGAAGAGCCAATTGTAGTGTTTGGTAAAATTATATGTTAAATTCTCAAATATAGATGGGCTTTATATTTTTAATTTATTATTTTCGAATACATTTGCTTCATTGCAAAAATAATACTTATTTTGACTCAGAAAGCGGCTATATATTTGTGTCTATACAGGTGTTTTGTATAAAAAATTGCACATTACGCTCTGGAATACCCTCATGCTGCTGGGTAAGAGTTGAAGTATTCTCTTTGATTGTGTACTTTTAAGAATTTTTTCAAAGTATTCTCTTTGATTGAGTACTCTCAACAATTTCTTCTTTAATTTATTGACTTAAGTACGTTGAATTATGATTTTGCAATTCCAGGCATGAAATGTTTGAGTAATAAAAAGTTGAAGCATATGCAAACCCTTGAAATAATGAGAATGATGTGCGATGATGGCGTTATTTGGAGCCTGAAAGACGCCTTAGAAACACTCTTTGAACCATGGTATACAGCTATAAGATTGGGGATTTATGAGATTATCGACGAATTCCTGAATGCTTATTACTATTGTTAATTTTTCTATCATAAGGATGCTGAGCGTTACATATCTCGTACTGAAATTCTAAATCGTCGAGAAAAAGTTATTAGTCTCCTAAACGAGCAGAATATATTTCGGTGGAACTGGAAAACGGCGATCCAAGTTGGAGTCAAAAGTGAGATCACCTTTTATCTAACTGGATACTATGTACCTTCAAGTCAAGTGCCTGGTGCAGCATTGGTTAGAATTACAGTGGTTTGGCCAAATTTTTTAGATTATCGTGGTGGTACCGTGTCGGGTTGTTGTTAATTTGTTTCGATTCATGTTGCTTTCTGTTTTGATTCATGCTTGTTTTGCTAGTTTATTTTTAATGTTGTTGCTGTGTTTTGGCTTTGGATTGTATGGTGGATGGTGGAGTTGGACTATGGCTTTGATGGTGGTGTTGGCTTAAGGCTCTGTTAGGACACTGGCAACTTTGGATGATGAGATTGACGCATGTAGCTTACCAATTCTGTTGTTACAGTTGCTGCTGAGGCTTCTGTAATTATGGAATTAGATCTTAAGAGTAGAGGCGGTGGGGGACTTGAAGGCATCTAGTTTGCTTGGGACATGGGTTACGAATTTGCAGAATGCGCAACTCGCATTGTAATTTAAAAAAAAAAATTTAATTGGTTCATGGTTAGAAAAAAAAAATTAGTTTAAAAGTTTAGACACTAGATAATGCAAGATGAATCTGCTTTTTTTTTAGAGTTTTTGGGGTTGAATAAAGTGAGGTTTCTGGTTTTGTTGATAAAGAATTCCTTTGTTATTGTCTTAACCAGTTTTAGTAATTCTAGTTTTTAACAAAAACGAGTCGCATGCTCTTAGTATACTATCAGTAAGGTTAAAAGGGTCACTTTGCTGTTACATGACGGTCAAACTAATGTTGACTAATGGATTATATTACTGAAGGGACTGGCGATGATTTCTTGGAAAGTTAAGGATGATAGAATTAATAAGCCCAAAATTCCAGTCGGGCAATATTTAACCAAAACCTAGGTATAATTTGTGACATTTATCCGTTATGTAATTAGTCACATATAATAATTTTTCTTTATGTTTTTATAAAGTTAATTAATTTTGACCAAAATAAATGGTAAATTTGGCTTTCAACTCTTAGGAGTCCCAAAAATCTAAGTCAGCTCATTTTAGCGCAATGAAAGTACAGAATGTCATCTAGCGATTACAAAAGAGGGTACGGATCAGAATCCCTAAAATCTAGAGATGCAAATCATGAAGCACAATCTTCATCTCCATGATCCAACTAGGCATCATACCTTTCGCTCACATCAGATACCTTTCGCTCACATCAGTTACTGGAACCACAACCAATCAACAGTTATCAATGAGCTGGAAGTTAGTTGACGGTTAAGACCCAGTTCCACCACTGATTGGACAACGAGACCTCGCCTTTTTATAAAAACCTAAAACTAAGACTCTCGTTTATGAATCCAAATCTTATTTTTTGTGCTGCATATTTTTCAATGTAATTTACATTCAATTTCAACTATATATCATTTTCAAAATTCAAAATAATTCAAAATCAATCATATATTTCTAAATTCAATTGAAAATAAAAATACTGAATTCATAAATGAACACACCTTAAGAAAGTTAAGGATAAACTTGCTATCCCAGCTAAATTAACTATTTTTTGTGCTTAGATACACTTCAAACATAACTGACTATAAGCATCGAAGTGGACACGCAGGCTACCCCCTAATATATGCTTAGCGATATCAGTCCTTTATTTTGCAGGATACTGTCTCGAGTTGATTATTTGCTTGAGAAGAATGCCTGAACCAATTTTTTTACTCCTTTCAGGCGGAAATTTCGATCGTACAAATTTTGCACAAACATATGTTATCGTGCTGTAACTTTTAAATTATTTTTTAGTATCACATTAACTAAAAGCTTAAGGCTCATGAGCCATTTTTGTCAAAGGTATGCATACGTGACTCCCTTCCTAATTGTGCACTTGTGTGCAACTGTTGTAAACCAATTTATTAGTATTACTCTTTCTATCAATTAACCCAAAGACAACAAAGAAACTTTAAAGAGAGTGAGCAAAAACAAATTAATTTTATTGCAATAAAGCAACCAGATATACATAGCTTCTGAGCCAAGTACTTAATTTACAAATAAAAGGAGAAAACAGTACAATTGATCAAGCCCAGAGGCTATATATGGTGCCACGGAGCTAATATTATTCAATCCTTAGAGGAACTGCAAAGTGCACACGAAAAGCCGAGTTTTTATTTAGACACTACATGAGGCGTTTTATATATTATGACAAACCTGCATGAAGCTTGGAAGCAGTGCTAAGCTAGTCTTTCACCTTGCATTTCTCGTTGCAGGATTTCACACAATCTTTGAAGTTGCCAGAATCTGCAAATACAATTAGAAATTGAAGCAATTGAGTGGTAGCAAATCTACGTAGACCAAGGTTCCATTTAATAACATCATGCTTGCATGATAGAATGAGATTGTAAGTAAATATAATAATGAATATACGTAAAAGAATTCATTATCCAAACAGGATTTTCCACAGGTGGGGTTACAATTCTCTTGGGTTATTGAGTCAGGCTCTGCACAACCCTCACGGCAGGATTGACAACGTATTGGACATTGCACAATGCAAGGGATAGAACTGACGGCTCCTTTTGGGCATTGTGATTTGCATGAATTGACACACTCTTGATATGTCCTGGCTTGCACAGCCACTGCCATACCCACAAGTAGTATGAGTAATATCACGGTTGCCCTTTGATGTTTCAAGCTAACATTAATTCTGCCCATATATATCACAAATCTCTCTCTCTCTCTGTTTCTTTTCTCTCAAATTCTATTTATATATCATGCAAGTTGTCGGAAGACAATTACATATCCACCAATATGTGTATATATATACATATAGGACTCTAAATTGTGAAGAGGCCCGCGGGTTGGTGTCCTAATCAACATGTAGAGCGTTAATTTTTCTTATTACAAGTATTCTTTTCCTACGTTTATTAATAAACATATTTATATGGATAAGGATAAGAATAGGGGGTCACACATTTCGAAATATTCATTTTTATACAGATTCATCGACGGGTGAGCCATATCCTTCTGGGTAGAAGGAAATATAAATTAATTAATTTTCCAATCGTTGCCAATAAATTACTACTATCCACAATTAGTGCCCTAATCTTACATAAAAAGAGACTGCCTTATTAAAATAATACAAAGTAATTTTTATAAATCATTCTCATTATAAGTTTAATGTTTGATATTACAAAACATATATGATCTATTGACTTTCATTTAACGTTAAACCTTTCTGAACAGACATTATTATTAGAAAAAAAAAATTTTTTGGCTATTAGAAAGTTATTAAACTTGAGTCATGGGAGTGCGAATAATTTTTTCTATTTTTTTTTTGGATAGAGAATATTAGAAAAGAAAATATTTAAATCTTAAATTGGTTAGATGATTTCATACATTTATTTAACATTCTAATTGATACATAATATCCTTTATTTATCTTTTTTTTTTTTTGAGTTGTAGGAGGAGAAAAACTATTTATACTTTTTTCGGAGGTGTTGTTCATCTAATACCGATGAGCCATTTGAGAGGAGCTGGATGAGAGAAAACTCTTATTTCATGAGTTAGCAGAGATGGACTTGAGAAAGAACGTTCAACAATAACCCCAAAACAACGCAGTTTTGAAACAACATGGACGAAGAATTAAAGAAATATCAAATATGTTACATCGGGGACACATAACAGGGCATAGAATAAATAAGAATTCCTTGTACAAATTTGCTTTGGCATGCAACAAATTTTTTAGAACAATCAAATTTGTTACGGACAAGTGGACTGTCACAATATTTTTTAGTTGCCATTTGGCCACACACCAAGCAAATTTTAAATTGGTCCATGTGGAGTAATTATCAACTTGACACACTTACAATAAGCATATACCTATCATTGCCTCGTGTTCTTGCCATGGCAATTTATTAGCTATATATTGCAGTCTATAAATACAACCATTTGCCTTGTGAAAGTTTTGTACCAAATTGAAAGATTAATTGTCCCTGGAATCCCTCTCACTTTCAATTCCTTCACTTTTATCCTCATACTTTTGTGACACTTTAGTTTTCTTATAACACGTAAAGTTGTTGTAAAACTAAAATATTCGAAGGTATAATAGTTAATAATGTGAGGGTGAAAGAGTAACCTATGTAAAATAGAAATTAAATGATGCAAATGTAATATAAAAAAGCCTAATCAGTAAATAACAATGAAACATTAAGAAAGCAAGGAAATTTGAGACAAGTTCATGCACTAGCATTTTTTGTACATCTCATTTGCTAAACTCAATGGCTATTTATAGCCAAAGCTTTGAGTGCTCACCGCGAAGTCTAGCCATTTAAAACTGAAGAATTCTTAAGCAAATGAATAAGAACTGAATTGTAGTTTTGTTTTCCTTTAATTTTGCCCCTTAGTTTTCTAAGTTAGTGAGCATAACTCACACTTTGGCCCTTCTTTCTTTAGAGCAAATATTAATCAAGCCCTGATTCAACATGAATCCACCAATAACATCAAGAGTAGAAAGCCATAATTATATCATAACATTCTCTTTTATATTTCCATCACTTTAAATAAATGCATTTAACTTTGCTAAGGAAAAAATGCAGCGGGATAAAATCTTAGTAAAGTCATAACACAATTATATAAGGAAATTTAAATTGATATTGGACTACAACCATCTCGTTAAAAACCTTACCAGGGAAATCTACTAAGACAAAACCTGGTCAAAGAGAAAAAGAGTACAATGCATATGTTTGTGGTATTTTTCCCTTAAAAAATAATTCCTTTATAGATATCCTACTAATAGTAGCAAAAGTAAATTGTGTTTGATCTACTAGAGATTTTCCTACAAAAATCATTATATGATATACCATATTATTAGGATATAATCATAATCTCAACAAAAATGCATGTCAAGTTCTTCGAGATTAACAAGTAAAATATGTAATTGCATTTATTGTCGATGTACATATGATTCATGAATTTCTAGTCTCCATAGGAAACTCTATACTATAAGTCGAGATTCTTATATGTGATAAATCAAGCTTTGTACAATCAAACATTATATCTCATTTCATCAAGTAAGCCAACTTAAACCAAAATTGCATCATTTTGAGTCATGGTCATTCCATATTATTGACAATGGATTATCTCTGATTTCCATATCTCCATGAAAAGATCTTATCCTTTTCAAGAGCTTTGAGCCTAGCCTTTTTCTTAATCTACTAGGACAAAGTACCTTTAAACCAACTAGGACAAAAGAGTACATTGCCTCTCAAGTGTAATAAAAGCACAACTCAAGGGCCTATATCAACTTTGAGAGATTATGGATGGTCAAATGAGTTTTATCGATGTTCTTGTTTGAACGTTGACCCGTGGAATCAAAAAAATTTTAGTTGGTGCATTAGATCCAAATAAAAGATAACAATATATATTATGAACCATAAACATAAAACAGAATAAAATTATAAAACTCCTTGATAATAGTGATTCAGTCATCCTCTTGAAAAAAGTCTACAACTTGAAGATAAAGTGGTCTTTTGTTAGACAAAGTCTTCAAGAACATTTGTCTCAACATCCTTCCCTTTTCTGGACGCTTGGTAGAGGTCCACTAAATGTTGTGTATGTACAACAATTCTATGTCCGATGACCTTTTGCTCCACATCTAAAAGTAGATGTCTTCTTCGGTCCCATAAGGTCTTTTTCTTTTATTCTTGTTGTCTTCAGAATTATCATTATCTTCAACATCTTTAGAGTGTCTTCTTTGTTGTTCTGGTGGTCAAAAGGTTTATGATCATTTCTTTTGCGATTTTTGTGATATTAACCATGTTCTCCGTTTCGATCTTTGTTTTTGTTAGTGTAAGCATTCACATCTGAAATCAGTAGTTACCAATTAGGCGTGATTAATGATTCTATAATAAAATTTCATTGTTCTTCTCAACAACTAACAAACATCTAATCAAATCAAAATATCATAGATCAGAATATCTCATAGATCAGAATATCTCAATGAATTAGAAGCACTTCATTGAGATATTTTGGTCATTTGAATATTTATTTGATACTGATCAACTGTAATTCCGAATCATCATCAAATCTATTGAGAATTTCAGGTATTCGGATAACATGCATTCTATTCATGAAGTCCCGCTGAGATTTTTTTTTTATATATTAATTTGTATATTAAGAATTGCAAATATTCAGATAATAATTCACTGAAGTACAAAAAAAAAAAAAACTAATTAAGTTCATTCATTCTAACTGACTAACCTACAGTATAGAATAATGAACAGCAATTCTTTATTATTCATGTCATTTTCATCTTCCCATTTTAAACTTAATTTCTTCACTTCGCAAGCATAATTAACAAAGTAAAAAGTTTTCATCTCATCTTTATTAATATTTTAAAATTCTTTTAATAATTTTTTCGTACAAAAATAAAACTCATTGGTTCATGACAAAGAAGAGAAAAAAATGTTTATAATCTGCAGTTGTTGATGAGAATATGCTTCCGGGTAAGTGTCTTTTTCCCTTAAAAATTATTTAGTTCTCACAAACCAAAACTTTATAATTAATTTTACCATTTTTTTAATATCCATTATTACTTCGTGTCAAACAAAATTTAATTAAAAAAATTCTTCTGTGTAATATCGCCATGGAAGGAGGGAAAGAGGGAAGCATAATCAATGATCTTCTAGAAGAAAAAGTGATAAATAATTTTTTCCTTTTTTTTCTTATTAAATTGAAAATGGGGGCTGATTACTCCTGAGATGGGGTTCCAATAACATCACTCATATAACAAGTCAAAGGTATTGGATTGGTCAATGGATTACATGACAAAATCCGGCAATAACTAAAGCAATCCAAACAAAAAATATAATCCAAAAGAAATTTAGGGTGGGTTTGTTTTTGAATTATGTGTTTTTGTTTCCAAAATGATTTGGAAAATGAATTTATATGATTGAGAAAAAATAGTTCAACTGAAGGATATGCGTTTGAAAATGGATTCTCAAAATGTAAATTTGAAAATGATTTTAAGAATGTGTGTTTGAAAATGAATCCTGGAACTAAAATTTTGAAAACAAAAACAAAATATATATTTGAAAAACAAAATATGTATTTGAAAATATTTCTTTGAACAGTAAAAGAAATAGAATGAAAAACAACGAAATAGCACTATTACACTTTTTCCTGTTGTTTGAATTGAAACTGTTCCTTTGTTTTTCAATTTTATGAGTTTAAATCCACAAAACATTAACAAACGCTTACTTCACATTTCTCGAAAAAATGAAAAAGGAAAACAGCACTTTGAAAACGTAAACTAACACAGCATTAGTGTACTTTGATGATTTTAATCTAAAAACATATGAAATGTAAATATTATTATTGTTCTTTTTGCCTATATAATCTTTTAAAAGTAATGTAGAACATTATTGAATTGGAGTTCTGCACTTCATTGAACTAGATTGGATTTAAAAATCTTTAAATTAATTTATTAGATTAGATTGATTAGTAGCCAAATCTAATAGATCCAAACTTATGGATATCCTTGTGTTACCAATTTGTTAATGTTAATAAATATACCTTAAAGAAATAGCTTTGTGTCAACGGATGCAGAAGTTTAAAGACTCTTGCAAATTAAAAATGGTTCTTATTAGATTTTTTGGTAGTGTTTGGCTTTTTAGTTTGCGCAAAATCACTAATAAAGATTTCATCTTGTTAATTTTGTCTTCATTGCACAGTAGGAAAAAATAATTGTTGTCATCCTAAACAAGCTTGATGAAGATATTGGGCCGAATGGAGATCTAATGGAAAAATAATTGTTGTCATCATTTATCGTTTCAACAGTTTTGGAGATCGGTGATGATAAATGATGAAGAAGTTTTTAAAGTGAGATTTTGTGTCATATATATATATATATATATATATATATATATATATATTGTAAAATAATAAGAATTTTTACTTATTAATATATTTCATTATTTATAAAATATTAAATAAATATTCTTATTTGTTTAAACTAAGGACACAGCTAGAAAATTTTCTTCAGATAGACTAAAATTTTCTCACTAGTGTTTAGTCTATAATTAAATTTTTTCATTAGAAAAAGTTTATATATGTATTAAATGTGTAAGGTAAACAAGGTATATGTATTTATTTTTATTTAAATATTGTAACAAAAATTTAGAAGGAAAGAGAGGAGCTCTATGGAAAATTCTAACGTGGTAAATTGAGATTTAGATGATGATATTTTCTAACAAAATTGTAAAAAGATAACAAAGATTGTATGAAGGAAATTTTTTTTTTCAAATATGGTATAAGATGTACAATGAAACTTGTCCACATACATCTCCTGTTTTTTTTTTCAGTTTTACAAAATTGCCTCCCAGTTGCTTTCACAATTTAGTATAAAAATAGATTTATCAAACAATAACTTCTTGAACAATGAATTTTTAAAGTATTTGCAAAATATAAAAATAGTTGCAACCAGTACTATGCCCTCTAAACAATCAAGATTTGGTCCTAGCCCTCGAGGCGGTGTCAACGAGTCTTGAGCCTAAAACATTGTGTTTTATGTTTTCAATCCAAGGCGCTCAAGGTCAGTCTGAGCTTCAAGACTCTTGATTCAAATATTAATGTTAACTAATGCCAATATTAATATTTGCTCAATAAATGACTAGGATGGATTATAAATTCTAATTAATAAAATACATTGTGCCCTAAGACCGCTTTTTTTTTTTTTTTCATAACTTAATATTATTGATGTAGATTAAAGAGTTATACTTTGTATTGCTTAATAGAATGCAAAATTTTATTCATGTACATATATTATATCTAATATCATGTAACTTTTTTATACTCTACAATTTGGTGCACCAAATGTACATGTCCTCAATTCTTCATCAGAAACTAATAGGAAGGCCTCTAGATAACTCTTTCATCTGCTTGCGCAGCTATAAAAAAAAATGCAGATATAGAAGAAGAAGAAGAAGAAGAAGAAGAAGAAGAAGCCCTAAACGTCTGGTGTTAAGATAAATGAACATGCTATGTTTTATAATTGAGTCGTGTTATTATTTTTTTCAATATCAGTGATATAATTGAGAAGCTTGGTGTGTTTGGTCTTTTGAATTTTTGTTTTCAAAGTTCAATAAGAATATATGATTGATTTTTTTTATTTATTTTGAAAATAACATGTTTGATATTGATTTAAAATGTATTATTAAATATGCATTTTCGAAAATGTTTTCTGAGCAAGAGTCACTAACAACCTAATTATTTGTGTCATTGTGGTTTTGTCTATGATTAAAATGACTAATACATATCGCACATAATTATTGAATCTATATAAATAAAATATATTTTAACAAATGATATAATAGCCATTCATCATCCCAGATTCATTGATATAAGTTATATATGTAATATTATTGTAATGTATACCCACACACACGTTTGCTTTTTGTGTCATCCGATCTCTTTTTACACCCACCACAAATCCTAATATATTAAACTCTAGTTTCATAAATATAGTGTAAGGAGAAAAAAAAAAATGTTGAATATCATGTTATGAAGATAGAAACCAAACCAGATATAATGGAACAAAATGCAGCCACAAACTAACCATCTTCCTGTGAAACGTTAAGGATAGTCAAGGGGAGGCCGAAAGGCCCACATGCAATTGGCCATCCATAACATAATCAGTTCTTTTTCCTTTCCTTCCTAAATTTATTAAAATTAAAACAGCAAATTTACAGCTCTACATGTTTAGTCTAGTGAGGAATGGCAGACTAACAAAGAAAAAAGACTTCAAAAGAAGAGTCAAATATCATACATATTGAAAAAAGGGAATGAAGAAAACTTATTCTTTAGATCATTGACAGCGGCTATACAATATCAGCCGAGATAATTTTAAGATTTTCTTAGCTAAACCGATAAAACGAAAGGTTTTCTTAGATTTCTAAACTGGTAGCTATGTCTACGCTCGACGAACATGATCACTGGAATAAATGAGACATATATATTTCCTGAGTACGTACTCCCAATGGGATTAAAATTTTTACCACAAGCCATTGATTATTTGATGCCTTTCCATCAAGATCAGACTCATCTCAAGCGAAAGAGATATTTTGGTAAAACAGGGACTACAAAGCCTTTTTGAAACTAGCAAACCAAAAAAGTTCGCGCCTTTTTCACTTTTTTCTTTTTCTTCTGTATGAAGAAACCAGAGTACGTTGCATCATGCACAATTGGGTAGAAACAAAAGATTTACAAAAGTTATTTATTTCTATAAAAAATAAAAGCTCGAAACAAAGCACTGACAACTTAACACTAGAGATGGAAGGAGGACTCCTTACGCCTCTGCTGTTTGACGGAAACCACAAAGGACGATGTCGATATATCTGTTCAGGAGGGATAGACCAATTACCACGTTTGCGTTGCTCAACATTCAAATACAACATCCGAAATGATTCAAACCACCAGAAAGCAAGACCCTGGAGTGAATATTGGAGCTCCTTAATAAACCATCTCTGATGACACATTAATTCATGTATAGATTATGTGCAAATAAATGCAAAAGTAACGAAATTAAAGCGAGAGCAGCAACAGGATCCTAGACATCAGTATGAAAATATCACCAATCATAAAAGTTATGGGTTATAGCAAAACCAATACATATTTCGCTCAGTTTTTTATTTTAAACATGTGTGTGCCTAAGAGAGACAAACCCTTTGTACTGGATGTAATGATAAACCAATTAACAATACCATTTGAAGGAACCATCTATAAGCTGTCACTGATGTGATGAAGACACGAAAACCTTATCTTAAACTTATGTCAAGGTGAAAAATAATTCCTATTCTTCATTCTGATAACGGATAAAGGAACTGCAGAATATTGACAAATAAGTTAGATGCAAAAAACAGTTTTAAGACATTATAATGCTAGAACAACAACGAGGAAGAAAGAACCTTTTATTTGAAATATCCATAGCAAGGTAAAACTAGGAATAAAGCAGCAGTTAAAGAACATAAGTAAGTTGCTTCTGAGACTGCAAAAATTCATTGGCTCACTTCTATTGTATTCATTTCTGTTTGTATTCCTTAGAGGGGGTTTAAGTGTATATGTGCTGATTTTGAGTAATCTAAATGATGAATTACACAAAAGCACAAGTAAATGTACCTAGATATTATGTTTCTATCAACAGAAGAGAAAGGCTGGGCTAAGGTAAACTGAAAAAGAAATAATCAATTAAAACAAAAAGCATGCAAAGCCATAGCTGCTTACCTAAAGAACTATGGCATGCACGCACTTCCAAATTAGTAAAGGCCCAACATTCTTAGCTCTGTGACATGGCTAGGATCAAGTTCAGGTACATTTTTATTATTTTCTCTGTCTTCCACCACATATTCCTGACATGAAACACATGAATCCGTCAAAAGAAAGTGATATAAAGAGGTTACTGTTCCGATGTAAATAAAAAACTCAACGTAAAATATTTCTAATACGTGAAGAAAATCAGGAAACAAGAACAAAAAATAACACAAAATCTCTATATGTCAAGGAATAACAAAAAGCAATAAGAACATTCAAGACATATTTAGTTAAAATTATAAAATAGTTATAACCTTCTAGCAGATTGAAATATTACAAGGTTCACGTCTTAACAAGAGGATATTACTGCTCAAACAGGAAAAATTGTTGCACTCGTGTACAAAATGCACAACTAGGAAGACATCTAACAGTTTACTGTGAACCCGCTCTTTACCACAGAACGAAAGGTCGAGTTTTACTCTCATGTTCTGCTCCATGAATATGCACCCAGTTTCGTAACGATATCATCAAGAAAGAATATGAAACTCCAATGAGACAAAACAAGCATGATATTCCTCACATTCAGGATGCATCTTCTTCTTCAAAAGCATCATACCAAGAGAAAAAATTATAAAATTTAACAGCTTATGGAGCAGGTGTTTAACATAACATTGAACAGAATAAATAACAACTTGTTTTCTTACTCAAACGCAATGAATACGTTTTTCAAAAAGAGCATTTGCCAATAAAGCTCATACTTCTACTCAGTTTCATTAGGAAATTTCACATACCTTGGTTAATTCTTGTTTGGCCAGAACGTGATAGTGTCTTTCGCTGATCCTCTGTCCACATATAATGGCTATAAAGAAACCATAGAGCAAACCCACCAAAACAATAGCTAAAACTGCACAATAAAACAAAATGATATAGAATTAACATTTAGTTATGGAACAAAAGGTCATAGATCCATGCATGAACATGATTCTTTTGAGTATTCAGTTAAACATAACAGACAGAATTGTATACAATGACGAATTAATTACCAGCCAAAATATCAGCACACCTATAAAATTATACGGGTGAATGAACCAAAAGAACTAGTTTTATATGATCAGGCAAACAAATGACCGCTAAGTTAAGCAAAACCATAAAAAAAGTATTATCCATGTTTGTATTAAAAAATCTAAATCCAAATCCATATTATACAGATGAAAAAACTAAATACGAACTACGGATTTGAGCACATCATTCCAAGTACAGGGAAAAGGCCTCACAAGAAAGATAAACTACATCTTTCTATTTATTTTGTGCATATCTATGCACATGCAAAAATGTTGGAAAAGAAGAAAAATTATGAAACTTCGTAGTCATTCTCATCCCAAAATATTAAGTTAGTTCGTTGATGATATATGTCTTCATTACCACTTATTTGACAGTTCTATGACTTTTTTTTCCAAAAATATAAGATGAAGTAATGCCTTGTAGAAGTCATCTCAAGAGAAAAATACCTTTTATAATCCAAGCCAGTTTCAGTAATTTTTAACATACGCAATATTTTTGCCATATTAGGAATAAAAAGAATTCCTTGAGATAACTTAAAGAGATGAGAAAAGAATATAATAGAAAAATCTGCAACTACAGAATTGTTCTCATCTCAAAACTATCATGTTAGTGATCGATCCTAATTTGATGGTTAATACCATTTTCTGCCATGGTCTTATCCAATCAGCTAGTTAACCATAACACCTATGGAAAACCCCTAATACATGGCTGTTGACTTCCCCGAAAATAATTAAACCATCGGTTTCTCAACTGAAAACTCTACTCTCAGCCAAACATATCTAGGTAACAATTACAAACAGTATTGACTTCTCTTCAGTAATAAAGATCCGATGCACTCTATATAGTGCAGAGAAAGCTAAGACACTAGAGTAAAATATAAATTATGGTCTAATACATGGTTTATTATCAATTAATTTTGTCCTTAAGAAAATTGAATTATTAATTACATTCCAGAATATTAAAGATATACATGAGCAACAGATGGAATTATTTTTCCTCATAGAACCTTAAAAAAGGTGAAAGCCTGAGGAAGTGCCAGCTCAGTCGAAACATATCTCAGATTACATTATGTCAGAGAACAAAAAAGTACTATCTATAACAGCCACATGTACTTAATAACCCTGGCCATTAAATAGAAGTAAAAAGGAAAAGAAAACGTTAATCAATGACATAAACCAATAAAGATGACAACTTTGCATACAAACACTACGCGAAAAATTGGATTTTCACATTAAACAATAGGTTGACAACTTTGCATACAAACACCAAGTGACAAATTGAATTTTGTTACAAAAACTAGAAATGGTTGAGCAAAGATAACGTGCTGATGAATATACACATGTGCATACATGCAAGTGTTATCAATTCATATGAATACTCACTATTAAGCACAATCCCCCGCAAAAAATTCTATCCACTGACTATACATATGTTTCCAAGTGTGGATGCAGAAAGAAATAAATCAGATAACAATGAGGAGTGAGGATACCAGCCATGATATAAAACCCATAAGGATGTTCTTCATAACCGAACATTTCTCTTAGCTCCTCCCCATAAAATTTGTACACCAGCACCCCCAGACATGCCACAATCTGTAATGATCCTTACTCAGTTGCATATAAATTTTAAAGGGAAAGCTTGACAAATTGATTATTATTACAGATAAAAATGAATGTCTACAATAAATACTGATTAAATCAAGCCTCTTCATCTCAGCAATTAAATTCTTATAGAAACAATTTCAATATTAAAGTGCCAACAGCGCCATACGGATATTCATATTTATCTAAAAGTAATTCCGAAACAGGATTATGCATGAAACATTTAGAAATAAACAAATTTTTGTTAGCAAAGAAAACAAGAAGCTCCATATATATATATATATCATAGCACAGCATTCCATTCTGATGAACACTCAGCTCATATACGACCTTGATTATGGTTACATTAAGTTTCCAAAAAGTATTCACCCATTTAAACACATCATTTTATCACGAGCATACTAACTTAACGTATTTATTTTTTACGTTCACAATATAGTAGGAAATTTCCTATCTCACAGGACTTAACGTACTTATTAGCTACTTATGAAGAAATAAAAAATCGCCCCCATGGTTATTAAGATAAAGTATTTAGCTATTAGTTGAAGTTTCCTGTGCTTTTAGTAAGGGGTAGTCTTAACATGTGACCCAACAGCACATGTTAAGACCTTGAAGGCTATGTAGTGCCCCTTGTAGGATGTGTTCAATGATTGAAAATTTAGCAAAAGCAATAGTTTACTAATCAAAAAATCATTAAATCCAGTACCAAAATGACTTTTATAATGAAAAGACACAATGCTCAAATGATACTACACAGCCTTTAAGATATTAATAGGTGCCCTTAGGACACACGTTAAGACTACCCCTTATATATAGGAACTTTTCCATTACCAAAGACAATTACCATTCTATTCAAAATAAATAAGTAGTATAAGCACCATGGAAAATGTTCACAAGAAGATTTTTATCAAATATAATGGGGAAAAGTAGTCTATAAACTGTGGTAAAAAACATAACATTTTGGTACGTTTTTACCAACTTTCTTTGAATACAAAAACAAAATAAATGCAAACCTTGGATCAATCTTCTATTTCTATTCGATTTTTGCATGATTTTCCTAGACTCTTCTTTTACCTATAAGTAAAAGAAATTAGAAAACATTTAAGATCACTCCCTATTAGCACTTTCACTAGAATACAGCCCATAACTCATTAAGGGAAATATCTTTAGTCTTTCAGAAAATTTCCTAAAAAAAGAAAAGTAATAAAATCGAAATTGACTGATTAGAGGATTTTTTCTTCCTTTTTTACAGCAAATTCAACGATTCTCCATAACTGATCAGCATGAATTAAAAACTGAAAATCTTTCAAAAACAAATGTTTATCAACAATGGAATACTTCTGATAACCACCACATAGCATATCTCAGAAAGCAATATAGGCCCGCAATCCAATGAACAAATGGAATTGAAGAATTCCTGTAATGCAGCATCTCCAATTTACTGCACAGGGACCTGACCATGGAGCAAATTCGATATAGCATGTGCCATATACAGAAGTCATATTATTCATATTCAATGATAGCTAGCACAATCAATTACTTAATGAATCACTATCTAGGGTAACAAGTTAACAAAAAGAAATGACTAAATTCACCCATTATCTCCTACCAGCTGAACAATTACAAAAATGAATGCGTGGTCCCTAGCAACAAGGAACTGAAATTTCAATCTCAACCACCAGCGGTCAGATGGAACATTAGCACGTAATAAGAACACAGCCCTGCACTCTGTACAGTGAGAAAAAGCAAAGCCTTCCTGAAACAACAAAGGATGGTTAATTAGTATTAGTCCTCAAACCTAATACATCAATACAATTTTTTTTTTTTTTATCACTACTCTCACCTTAGTTGACCGCCAATGATCAAGACATGATCTATGGACATACTTCTGAGTGCCTTTGCAATGGCATGGTGCAATTAAGTCTTCTCCTGAAAAAATTAGAGAAAGATAACAATAATAAATAAAGCTTACCCAAACAAGTTTATGCAGATAACAAATACTTGTAGTTTTTATCTTGCAGTAATCTTGAATTTTCTCAAAGCAAAAAAATCCACCATCATAAATGGTGACAGGAAGACTTGAAGAAACAAAAAAGATACCAAATTATATAGGTAGTAAAGACCTCCAATATCAAAACATATACGGCATTGTGGCTGGTCAGCATTCACAAGATGAGTAGTTTCATCTACATGGAGATTTTGTAAATCATCAGCAACAACAACACAATCGCCTCTAGCAGCTGTAATTTCACATGAAGATGAAGACGAAGATGAAGATGTAGAAGAAGAATCTTCCGATCCTTGCAAACTTTCAGATTGAGGCAAGATGGGTTCTCTTTCAGAAATATCTTCGTTATGACTATCACTTGACGCTAATTGCATTGCGAAAAATGTAGAATCAGAATTCAGAAGTGAAAGTCATATAGCAAGAGCAATAATTCCTACTGACAAATATCATCAAAAGTTAGGAACCTGCAAAATATGAGAAAAGGTTATATAGATATAAAAATAAATTGGACATTTGAACATCAAGGGTGCAATTAGAAGGAATATACATTTGTCTATCATTGAAAATATTCGAAGTTGAAGGCCATGAAAGTTCTATACTCTAGCCAACTCAATCTGTACAGAAGAAATTAAAATAGACAGAGATATTAAGGGTAACAAATAAACATGGAATGGAGATATCAATGTCAGTGATTACAGCTGGTTCAGCAATCATGGTAATTACCATATATGAATCATTTTAGATCATAAAAAACGCAAATAAAAATATTGTTGAAAAATTAAGAGACTTAAGTTTAACATGTTATAGAATATTGGAAAAATTTTGAACAACATTTATAATTTCATTTCCAACAAAGATGAAGTTGGAGTAAATGATTGTAGTTAATCTCTGTTGAAGAATCGACAAGATTTAACTCCTGTACCACCATAATTTAACACTAATTAGCCAGGCTTTGATCTTAGGTTGGCCAAGTTTTCATGGTAAATGTCTTTGTATAAATTCAGGTCTACTCTAAAGAAATGGCATATGAGAATCGTATAGGAGATGTAGACATATATAAAGCACACAATCAGTCATAATGAACCGGTTTTAAAAATAACCTACTTTCTTCTAAGCAATAACTGACTATTAAAAGAAGTACTCATATAGAGAACTAGTATTAACATTAGAAACATGAAATAATCATACACAAATGCACAACTAAACCCACTTGCCTCTCATCTTCCCCAAAGATTCCTTTTTTCCATGAAATATCTACTTATCATTCAAATGCTTAGTAAGTGACCAAATCACTAATCATATAAATTTCTACAATTATTTCTAACTCATCTAACTGACCACATACAGAACAGTCCCGAGCCCAACCCAATCTAAAATCTCCACAACCGCATGAACACACACTGACTCTCAAGTTCTCAACACCTTACTCTAAGAGATACACATTGCACACATCTTAACCACACAACAACGCACAACCTCCATTGAACTCTATGCATCAAAAACCAAGCTAGTTCCCTACCCAATTAAACCAAAAATACTAAAAACCGTCAACAATGCATGGAACCAACAATTGAAAACAGGCTCGGGCAACAATGTATCCACTCCAAACATCAGTAATTGAAAAAATAGTCATCTTCAACATGTCAAACATTGAAAGTTTCCAAAAAGCTCAACAATCTACATTTCTCTGACATTCTAGAACCTTCTAGCTGAGGCTAATATAATTCTCAAAAACAACTCAAAGGCCAAGAGAAGTCTACATCGTCAACTTGTTAAATAACACATCAAAAACGCCGCCAGCTCTTAGTATTCGACTAATACAATCAAATCTTTGTAAATCATTCAAGAAACAGCCAACATTTCATTCAAGATTCTCAATTGGCCTCTTATTTGCAAAATTTGACCTGAGAAACTGGAATTGAAAACAAAAAGGCTTGAGAAATTTATCAAAAGCTCACCTCGCATTCAACCCAAACCTTCATGACCGGCCTTTCCAGTCTTCTTCTTGACGATTCCGCCGCAAAATCAAGCGAATTCGATCAGCTTCTTCGAGGTTTTCCCAGATTGAAACGAGCTGAGGACAAATGAGGGCTCTTAGAATGGAGACCAAACTTTAATTTAATTTTAAACTTAAGTGAAAATTATGATTAAAATCCAGAAATATATATTAAAAAAATTAAAATATAAAGTGACCAGATTTCAGTTTTATTGAAGGACAAGCCAATTGGTGCAGTCCACGTAGGGAAAAAGCTGGGGAGAGATGACTGTGATTCGACATTAATGTGAAAAGCATGTGAGGTGAGCAACTTAAGAAGGCGTTACGGTGTATTTGTCATGACGTGGCAACTATGCATCTGCGTAGGAATATGTGAACCCATCCATGTATGACTCCCTATCCTTTAAGCTTTGATGATAAATTATTTTAACAAAAAATTAATTTGCAACGCAAGTCAGGAGTTCATGGGCCCCACGAAAAAGGACTAGTTAGGCTTGGTATCTTGCGGATTCGGCGATAAACTCATGGTGGCTGGGGTGGGCCGATAAGGTCCAGAATGGGCTAGGCGGCAGCCCAACTGTTGGGTTGAGAGAGTAAAGAATATAGAACAAGTTGGAGCAATCAATTATGTTTAGAGTGATTCTATTCAACCACAACTTTTAATCTTATTAACTTCCACTTTCTAATAAGGATATAATTATAATATTAAAATATTTTAAAAAATATTTAATTATATTCAATTTTTAATTTTGAATATTCTTATAATAACCTTATTTAAATTACCTTTTATTTTGATAGTGTTTCACTTTTTTTTTTAATTTTTAACCTTTAATTGAATTATTATTCATTTTTAATGGTGCTTGATTTTTTTTATTTTTGTATACGGTTTTGTTTTCTTAAATTTATATAATTATATCAATGATAGTTAAAAAAAAAAAAGAGAGAATGATTTTAACATTACTAAATTGTTTATCATATTATTAAATTCTTTATATTCATACCAAAAGAAATAATTAATAAATTATTTCTTAGTTTGTGTGTTTGATAGGGAGAGAGAAAGAAAGAAAATTAGATAATTTGGTATCAATTTAGATTTGACAATGAGTTGATGCTATTAGTTGAAATTTAAAGAGAAAGAAGATGAACTGATTTTAATTAATTTGAGAGAAAAAAATTGAAATTGAAAATAAAGAAGTTGGCATGGGAGGAAGGTGTTGTTAGAGAGAAAATATGGTGAAGATTATAGATATATTAGGAGAAAATGATAATGTTGTTAAGTTCACTCACTCAACATTAATTATCTTATTTACTACATTTTTTATTACAATTTTATCGTTATTTGTTTTTGAGGTGTGGCTAATAAGATTGAAATAGGGGTTGAATAGAACTGCTCTTGTATTTAGAATTCTTCTTTATGTTTAATACACCTATGATTAAGATTTTAAATGTTTCATTTTTATTCAAATAATTAAAAAAATCATATAACCAAAAAAATTAATAGATTAATATTTAATTTAATGAAGAATAAACTAAAACTTTAAAATATTTTTCAAAATTTAATATGAATATTTCCAAAAGTATTTTTATTGATATTTCATATAACTTGTGTAATTTTTTTCTATTTTTGTTAGGACTAAGAAAAGCTTGAAATAGAATAGTTGTTTTGGTATAATGGAAAAGATTAAAGAATAAGTTGTTTGTATAAAAAAAAAATTAGAGATTATTTTATAAACCTAATATTATAAATGCACTGATAATTAAGTTTGTAAAAGTTTTATTTTATTCGGCTCTCCTAAATAATTTTTTGTTAAAAAAATTATTCCTATAATCAATAAACCTCAATAGGTTAATCTTAATTTAATGAAAGTCAAATAAAACCCAAAAAAGGAAAAATGAAATTAATATAAAAATGATTTCTTGAATGTATTTTATAGACAATTTACAAAATTAATTTATGTTTTTTTATTTTATACGTTAGAACTAAAAATTAAATTTAAAATTAAAATATTGTAGTTGAACTCCTTCTACTCATTAGCTTAAGTTTTTAGGTCTAATAATTCTTAACGATAATATCACAACTTATCTCTTAATTAGTTATTAAACCTTATATTAGGTGAAAAATGACTTTTAACATTTATATCATTACACTGCAAATGTCACAATTTGTACTCCATCATGTAGCCTCAATCTATCCTTATTTCAACCATCTATTTCTTGCTCTTCTTCTTGCTACACACATTTCTAAATCTAAACCTAGCCCAAGCTGCACAACACGGCCACCCACCCACCAAATCAAATTCAACCCACACATATTATTGCACAGCACACGGTCTAATTTTGTAGAAAATTGCATAGCTTTTCTTATGGAGTCAATGGGGCGGCAACGAATCATTTTCAAACATTGATTCAGCGTCTATCTAGCTTGTCATTGAACATGACCCTTTTATATCTTTTAACTATTGGTGTTGGAAGTCTGTTAATTTATAAGGTAATAGACTTATGAAATGCTTCATCTACCAGTATTAAAAATGGGGTGTATAGAGTGTATTTGGGGTTCATATAGCCCTACCCTTTTTTTAATTGTAAACCATATGCCTCCAAATCCCTGATAGATTGTATGCCTTATTGAATATCTTTGAGTAAGAAGAAAAAAAGAAATAACTTAATTAATTGTTTAAAGAGCAAACTGTTTAGTTGTTTGGCTCCTAGGGTGGCTATATTCAAGTTATAATGATTTTCTTTCCATTATGCAAAATTACAATGGGAAATATTAAATTTAGATATTGATATCAATATTAAATTTAGATATTTATATCAAATGCCCTTCCATAAATTGGAAAATTGGAAAATAATTTCTAGTTTCTGTTAGCTGCAATAAATTATCAATTGGTAACCCTGAGTCTCCTTCGCTTGCCTTTCAGATTTTGTATTCAAATTGCTGACTGATGTTCCTTCATCTCCCCTTCCCTTTGTTGTATTTTATTCTCTACTTATAGAATCAGGTATGTTATTGTTTTATCTACTAAATCTGCAGAAAACTTTTTACTACAAGCGCTATTGTTTTGCTCTATTTTCCCCTCGTTAAATATTGGCTTGGCTAACAACTCCAAATTATGGCCCAATGCTTCTCGCGAGACATTGTAGAAAAAAAAATTATAATATAAAAAGAGAATTCGTATAAAGTTAAGAGCTTTAATTTATATATTAATGTTTAATTTTTTTAATATATAAATTTGAAAAATTTGAAAATACATTTTATACAAATTTGAAAATAAATCTCTAATAGAAATAATTACAGATATTTAAGAAAATAATTTAACTTTGAATTTTAGTTAAACTTGAATTCCCCTAAGAAACGAACAACATTATTTAATAAAGCAAAGTAGATTGTATACATAAATATTTGAAAAGCAAACATTTCGTAATTAATTGTGGCTTTACATAAGATATAGACCTTAAAGATTAAACAAAACATTTGAGGTTTAACTGAGTTTCAGGTTTGGTGCTTTAATGATGTACATAAACTTTTGGGGTCTTAAGAATTTAAACAAAAATTTTGGAGCCTTATCTGCGTTTCAAGCCTTGAACTTTAATGATGAGTTGAATTGTAAAGATCAAGAGAGTTTGAGAGAGAATTCAAGAGAAGTGAGCTAAATTGTAAACTTTGTATATTGAATGAATGAGAAAACGTACATGAGAAGTTTCCTTTTTATACAAGATTGTTGTGTAACAAACTAACTGCCTTATGCTGACCTGGATAACTAATTACAGCTACTCCTAATTCCTTTTCTAACTAACTGCCAGCTATGACAGTTTTTCTAACTAACTTCCATCTATCATCTCCAACATGCCCTCTCAAGTTTTGCTGGGATCACTTGATCCAGCAAACTTGTTCTCTGCATCAATGTTGACTTTGTCCCTTAGAAATTCAAATATAGTGTCTGCTAGAGGCTTGGTCATAATATCAACTAGCTGAAATTTTGTCGATACATGTTTGACAGTTATTTGCTTTGATAAGACCTTCTCCCTGATGAAGTGCACATCTACTTCATATGCTTGGTTCAGGCATGGAAGACTGGGTTTGTTGCTAAGGATTCTGCTCTTTTATTGTCACACCACAGTATAGGTGTGTCCTTCAGTTGTAGTCCTAATTCTGTCAACAGGCTCTACAACCATACAATTTCAGTTGATGCTTGAGACAATGCCCTATATTCTGATTTTGTTGATGATCTTGCCACAACCTTCTGTTTCGTAGGGGACCAAAATACCGGATTTTTACCTAGATAGATACAGCATCCGGATGTAGATTTTCTGTTATCAACAGAATTTGACCAGTCTGCATCACTATATCCTGTTAAGTTTAGAGACTGCATAGGCTTAAACAACAGACCATAATCTGAAGTCCCTTTGACATATCTTAATACCCTTTTGCAAGCCTGCCAGTGCAATGTGGTTGGTGAATGAAGAATCTGGCTTAATTTATTGACTACAAATGATATATCAGGTCTGGTCATGGACAAGTATTGCAATGCACCTATAATGCTTCTATAAAGTGCTGGTTGTTCAAACATTTCACTATCACAGCTTGACAATTTCAGATTAGCTACCATAGGTGTCCTAGCTTTCTTAGCTTCCAGCATTTTGCATTTCTTTAACAGATCTGTGACATATTTCTTCTGGGTTAACAGCAAAGAATCTGAAGTCCTGTGAACTTCAAACCCAAGGAAATAGTTTACATCTCCCAGTACTTTAAGAGCAAATTGTAAACTGAGGTCTTTGATAACTTGTTGTACCTTGGAAGCATTATTTCCAGTTATTAATATATCATCAACATAAACCAGCAGAAGAATAAGAACACCTTCCTTTTTGTAAATGAAAAGGCTAGTATCAACAACTGACATGACAAACCCCCACTGAAGCTAGACACCTTTTAGTCTATCAAACCATGCCCGAGGGGCTTGCTTCAGACCATACAATGACTTATGCAGTTTACAGACAAAGTTAGGATGCTTACTGTCCACAAAACCTTCATGCTGATGCATGTAAACAGTCTCTTGTAAGCCACCATTAAGAAAGGCATTATTAATATCTATTTGCTGAATGGTCCATTGATGAGTGACAGTAAGAGCAAACATTACTCTAATTGTGGATGGTTCGATGACAGGACTGAAAGTCTCAAAGAAGTCCACACCAGCAGATTGCTGAAATCCCTTAGCCACTAGTCTTGATTTGTACCTCTGAATGGTACCATCAGAGTTGTATTTAATTTTGAAAACCCATTATTGTCAACTATATGTAGATCATCAGTAGCAGGAACTAAAGACCAAGTTTTATTAGCAAGAAGAGCATCAAATTCTGTTTGCATAGCCTCTTTCCAGTGGGGAGATGACAATGCCTGAGAGACTGTAATAGGCTCATTGGTTAATAACGAATCCGATGTATTAAGATGAAATACCTTGGACTTGAAGATACCAGCTTTAGCTCAAGTGATCATAGGATGGACATTAGATCCTTTAGTATTAAGCTGAGCAGAAGGTGGAGCATGAGTAGATTGTGAAGCTTCTGCATAAGAATTGAATTCAATAGGAATAGCATCTGAAAAAGTAGGAGCTTGCACAGGGGATGAAACAAGAGAGGTAATTTGAAGTGAAGGAGATTGAGAGGCTTGTGAAGTATTGACATTATTGGAGGATAAAGATGTTGGTAAAATCTAGGAGACAGAGGATGTTGTATCAATATTAGGAGGAGTTGATGCAGATTCTGTATACTTAAAGTCTATTGAGGTTCTGAAGGGAAATATGGTTTCATGAAAGGTAACACTTTTAGATATATACCAGATGAATGCAAGCACAAATAACCTTTATGGCAGCTGCTGTAGCCTATAAACACACAGGTAAATGTATGAAAAGCAAGCTTGTGTTGATTATAAGGTCTGAGATTAGGAAAACAAGCACACCCAAAGACCTTTAGCATTGCAAAATCAGGCAGTTTGTGATATAGCTTTTGATAAGGAGATTCAAGATCTAATACTACAGTAGGCAACCTATTAAGCAAGTAAGTGGTTGTATGGAAAGCATGCCACCAGAATTTGAAAGAAAGAGCAGCTTCTGCTAACATGGTCAGTCCCATTTTCACTATAATTATGTGTCTTCTTTCAACAACACTATTTTGTTGAGGGATATAAGGACATGAATGTCTGAACACAATGCCAAGTTTATCAAGAAAAGATTGCAGAGATCGAAATTCACCACCCCAATCAGTTTGCAAGCACTTAAGTTTGGTGTTAAACTGTCTTTCAACTAGATTTAAAAAAAGAGGGAATATTTTAGCAACTTCTCCCTTAGATTTCAGTGGATAAATCCAGCTATACTTGTTATAGCCATCTACAAACAATATGTAATATTTATAGCCATCAATGGATTCTACTGGAGATGGTCCTCACACATCTGCATATACTACTTCAAGTGGTTGAGATATAACAGTTGAAGAACTAGGATAGAAAGCATGACATTCTTTCCCAAACTGACATGATGTACATTGCAGTTTATTATTATCATTGCTTGAGAACAACTTACATTGTGATGCTACATGAGCTAATACATTTGCATTTGGATGGCCTAGCCTTTTGTGCCACAAAATTGTATTAAACTCAGATGTCCACTTATTGATTACATAGCAAAATAAGGAAACAGGTTGCATACTAGTTGAAACTTTAGCAGAGAAAGGTATTGTAAATCTTCTATCTCCAGTTGAAGTAAGCTTGTATAGTCCTCTGTCAAGCTTGCCATGGAGCAGTATTGCCTTGGTTTTCTTGTCCTTAATTAGATAGAAACAAGGATGAAATTCCACAAACAAACCATCATTATCTTTCAATAGTTTAAAGATACTCAACAGATCTTTTGTAATGCCAGGAACATGAAGAATTTTATTAAGCATTAATGTCTTTGAATATTATAGACAATGCAGTAAAGAACAACCAATATGCAATATAGGTAGAACATTACCATTTCTAACTTGAACAGTCTTAGCTCTATGATATTCATCAGTGAGATTCATGTTCTTTATATCAGCAGTGATATGATCTGTAGCTCCTGTATCTAAATACCATGTGGAGTCTATAACAGCAGTGGAAGAAGCTATATGTGCATTTGTTTTTGCATGATATGATGCAATGTAAGCTTGTGATGAAAGTTGCTATGAAGCTTGTGAAGTACCACTTGAATTGTGTCCTAAAAAACCACTAGCATTACCCTGAAAGGTGATATCAAAACGATGATAATATTTAGCTGCAATGTGACCAGATTTGCCACACAATTGACAGATTATCCTGTTATTCACATTTCCTCTACCATGTCCATTTCCATTACCACCAACACAAAACCTTCCAAAATTGCTTTTGCCACGGCCTCTACCTCTAGCACTGTTGTTAGGTACTTTAGAGTAGTTATAGCCATGAGAGAATTGATTGTAGGTTCTCTGTGCAACATTAACATTGTGATCAAAATGCACTGTCTGAACTGCATTGTATTGAGCTAATCGAAGCTCATAACTTTGGAGCTGGAATTATGCTTCCTCAATTGAAATATGTCTAACTCTCGAATTAATATTGACAACTATTGCATCATACTCAGAACCTAAGCCATCTAGAATATGTAACAGTAAATCATCATCAGTAATTTCATTGCCTACAGCAAATAATGTATCAGCTATCTCTTTTATTTTTAGAAAATACTCTGAAACAGTCATTGATCCCTTCTTAGTGGTTTGAAGTTTGTGTTTGAGAAGCATCACTTGAGCTCTTGATTCAGTAAGAAACAATCTCTCTAATGTATTCCACACATTCATAGATGTTTGACATCTTACTACATGTCCATACATGGCTTCAAAAATTGAAGATAACAACCAACTCAGGACAAATTGATCTATTCTGTTCCATAAAACATAATCTGGATTAGGAGTTTTGTGAGCATTACCATTCGGACTAGAAGAAAGATGAACAGAATTGAAAGGTTGAGGACAGATCTTATCTCCATTAATAAATCCTTCAAGTTCATAAGCTCCAAGTGTAGGTAGAATTTGTGATCTCCAATATCCATAGTTGTTGCGATTCAACTTTATAGACAGAGTAGGAAGTACTGATGGAAGTGAAATTGAAGGCATCAATGATGCTGATGAAATGGAAATTCCATGATCATTGACTTGCCGAGTTTGATGAGGAATCTAAACATTAGATGAGCTTGTTCCTCTATTCAATTCATGATTGTTTCTCGGTAAAGTTGAGTTTCCAGGAAAAAGACTTGATGGATCAGCCATCAGGCTCTGATACCAAGTTGAATTGTAAAGATTAAGAGAGTTTGAGAGAGAATTCAAGAGAAGTGAGCTGAATTGTAAACTTTGTATATTGAATGAATGAGAAAACGTACAGGAGAAGTTTCCTTTTTATACAAGATTGTTGTGTAAAAAACTAATTGCCTTATGTTGACCTGGATAACTAATTAAGCTACTCCTAATTCCTTTTCTAACTAACTGCCAGCTATGACAGTTTCTCTAACTAACCTCCAGCTATCATCTCCAACATGATGCAACATAAACTTTTGGGGCAGCGATTCCTCACTTGTTTTGAGGTTGAGCTATGTCTACCTTTGAACGCAATATAATAATAGATCCTTCTTATTCTCTTACCACACATGTAACACTTCTGTTACAGTTTCAATAGAAATCATATATATTTTATTATGTTAAACAACCCTTCACTTGTGGTCATAGAGAATTTATCTTTATATAGGTCTATGTTCTACTGTAACTTAAATTCTAACTTAAATATATATGATTACACATATATATTATAATATATATAATATAGAGAATTTATTATGGTAATAATATATATTTATCTAAGGGCATGTTTGATTCGCAACATTGTATTGTATAGTATAGTATAGTATTGTATTATATAGCATTGTATTGTATAGTACCAATAGAGGTAGTGGATCTTTGGTGTCACTCAGTGGGGGCGGTGACTCCCTTCATCCCTTCTTTATTTTTAAAAAATAAATTTTAAAATAAATTTGATTTTATAATTTATCTATTAAATACATCTTTATTTATTTTAAAAATTTTAAAAAAATTAGAAGGTATTGTTGGATATATAGAATTTTATAGGGATAATTTTGACATTTTTTATTAGTGCTATATAATGTAATACTAATATCACGGATTAGCTTTACATAATTTAATACAATGTTGATGCATCTAAGGGTTGTACTTTGCATTAACTCATACTATGCTAAATTAGCACCAAACACACGTATTACACTATTTAATATAATATAGTAAAATAGTACTACATAGTGTCGTGCACCAAACATGTCTTTAAAGGCCAAAAATATAAAGATTGTATTATAGAGTTATTAGATTATTTGTTTTATTATTACTAAATTTTTTAACTATTAATGTAACACCCACAATTTATCGTATACAGGAAGACGATTCAGCTCACTATTGAAGGAGTTGAATATTAATGGTAATTCAAGATATTTAGAGAATTAGAGTGGATTTGAATGTTAATGGATTGATTTATGGGAAAATTACAATTAGCCCTTGAGGCTAGCCTTAAAAATATTTTCCCCCATAAATTGAAATATTATAATTGCCCCCTCAATTCGAATTGAAAATGTTAACTTAAACACTGTAAGGGCAGATTCGAAATGAAATTTTTGTTGGAATTAAATGAAATTGAAAGTCAGAATATGGCATAATACATTTAATGTGACAAGCCACATCGGCCAACCACAGTAAAATGGCCTAACCATGGTGAATCAAGCTTCACCCTTCTTTATTGTTGATTGACCTTTTGCTGTGTAACAAAAATCAAATCTTTGTCTTCTTCTTGAACTCAAAAAGTGAAAAGGACGCAATTCTTGGGATGATTCAACTTCCACAGATTTGAGAGAGATGAATTGCATGAGCAAGTCTATAACACAAGGGCATTTAAAGGGAAAGGGCTACAAGGTCATCGACTTTGGGTGAGTGCATCATTTTACTTGCATGTTTGCGCTGGTTGTTGTTACTACATTGAATGCTTATATGCATGTGAAGTTTGGTGTGATGCATGTAAGAGTGTTGATGCATGTTAGTATAAAAGATGAAAACTACAACAGTTTTCAATAAACAAAGTTCTTTTCAAAAGTGCGTATATGAATAACAATGTAGGCTAGCCGTAATAGTGTAATCTTTTTTGGTAAATGGCATCAATATAATGACTTTATGTTAAAAGGTTTGAACTTTGGTGGGAAATCACATGGGCATTACTTTTTTTTGCAAAAAAGGCATGAACTGTGGCAGAAAAACATATGAAATTATTTTTCTATATGGATTAGAGTTAAGTAAAAGTATTATGCATTTTTTTACATTGGGTTGTGTCGTCTAAGAAGTGAGCTTGTTATTAGCATCATTGGTCGATGTACTAAAATGTGTGAGTAGGTTTTGAGTCTGTATACGATTGAGAGACACTAATGCCTTATGATGCACATATTAAAGTTTTTATGTTTTGCTTACAAATGTTTATTGTATACTAAAGTTAAGTGTGTGCAATACATTGATTTTGTGGTTATCATTTGATGCATGAACTGCATGGCTTCGATCCATTTTTCTACACCATAGAGAAGTTGATTGAGAGGCCACGATTGCATATGGCCTGCCTATATGAACATTTCCAATTACATGTGGTAGTACCTTCGCAGCCAAAAAATCCTATCATTAACAGTGATACGAAACTTATGAAGATCTTTAACGAATTTAAGGAGATGGGGTTTGACTCCATGATTGTGAATGTGGACCCTATACCAGTAGCCAATGTAGAGTTCAACATGCACCAGGGAGAGATAAGCAAACTGGTCCTAATCCACCAATACCTATTTTCATTGTAGCGTCCCAGTTGTATGAAACTAAGGTGGTCGAAAGGTAGGTTTGGTTGAGTGATAACAATGTTGATGACTCTGATTTAGCTTCCCATATGTTCGATAATGAGACAAGACAACTAAATAAAGTGAGAGAATGACCAAAAATTAAAGCTAAGGGTGTTAAAGAGCCTGATGTTGAACAAGTTTTTGATGACAGTTACGATAGCTCTTCATCTGATTATAATTCCATCGATGATGACTCTATAGATAGTGAATCTAGTAAGAAGATACACTCCTCACGAAAGTGTCTAGAGAGATGAAGAAGAGTAAGTTCACTATTGACATAAACTCATATTTTGATTTGCATTTAGGCGATGTTTTTAGTGATGTATACCACTTTAGACAAGTGTTAAGGGATTATGCAGTTAGGAAAATCTTCGAGTTGATCAAAGTTAAAAATGACATTGATAGAGTGACAGTAAAATGTAAGCAAATAAATGCCCTTGGAGAATCCATGCTTCTTTGATGTCCAGCACCATCAAGCCTTTTAAGATCAAAACCCTTAATGATGTGCATGATTGCCAGAAGGTACGGTCCAGTCACTAGGCCTTAGCACCTTGGCTTGCTAGTAAGGTAGGGAATCTAGTGAAAGATAATCCCAATATAGTTATTAATGACATCAAAAATTATGCGAAAAGGAACTGGAGAGTTGATGTTAAGCCACATACTTATATCGCGCTAAATGGATAGCATTAGAGAAACTGGGAGAAAATCATGCATATAACTATAATTTACTTCTAAGATTTGCTGCCATCTTAGAGTTAAGGAACCCTAGTAGCATGGTTATAGTTAAAACAGTTAGGTCATCAAACAATGGACAACAAAGGTTTCACATGTGTTTCTTGAGCTTCGCATAATGTAGGTATAATTTCATTAATGGTTGTAAACCCTTCATGGGTTTAGATGGCTGCCATATGAGAAGGCCTTATGGAATGATTTTATTGAGTGCTATTGCACTGGATGCTAATAGGTCCATTTTTTCCTACAGTTATATTTGTCAGTGAAGCTGAAAGGGAGGATTCCTGGTGTTGGTTTTTGAAGAAGCTATATGACTATGCAGATAGACACGATAGGAGGCAGATGTGCACACAAGTGGGGTTGGGTCGGGTTTTGCCGAACTCGACTCAACCAAATGAAGCATCGGGTCATGAAGAATGAACCTGTGCTTAGGTTTTTGAAAGTATGAACCCGATGTGCAACTCTTAGCATCGGGTTGGGTCAGTTGAATCGGGATATGTAGGTTGGACTAAGTCCAATTTAACATAATAGTTTTCTTAAACCATTTGTAAATATTTCTATTAAGCCATATATGTTTTAAAGTATATATTTTATACAAAATATGGCCCATTGGCATAATTTAAACTATATTATATCCAAAACTATAAACTTAATGATTAAGTATGAATTAACTAACAAAAAATTATGAATTAACTATGACTAAGTATGAATTAACTAACAAAAATTATAAATTTAAATGTCTGAAATTTTATACATATATTAACATAAACTAGTTAAATTAAAATAATCTATCTTATCTACAATCAAATATAGATAACTTCAAAGATGCATTTTTGTGTATATAACATATATATGATTAAAAGAAAAATTTGATACTTTCAGATTATCATTTGTAATTACTGATAGTAGAGATGATTTTCAAAAACTTTGATTGTTTTTCAAGATTAATATAGTATAAAATCTTTATTCTTACATCATTTATAAACATACCAGATGTCATTGTTAAGATATTCCCATTTGCAGCAACAAACTTTCCTCAAACAATATTCTCCACAAATAGACGTAAACAACCCAAATGAATGCATCAATCTAAAATAATTTAACAACATTTCATTACAATATAGCTTCATCAGATACATCAATCCCAAATCCCAAATCAGCTCGAGCTAAATGGATCCATCAATCGATCATAAACATAATAAGAAAATAATAAAAATCCCAAATCAGCTCGACCCAAATCAGCAAAACAATCAACTCACAAAAAATAAACAAGGAAAACCCAAATGCAAAAGCCTACAAAAGTAAAGTTGTGATTTTGACAAAGACTTACAAGAACGCAAATAGATACAAAAAGAAGATGTTAGTTCCTTCAACTATAACAGAAAGAAACCGATTGGCAAAAATCATTGGTGACGAAATGGCAAGAACCATGACAAAAGGCAATGATCAATGAAAAAAGGATACCAAATGCAAAGAAACGACGATAAGCAACAACGATGGAGGTGAGCTGTGTCACGTTGGAGATGGAGCTTGGAGAAGAAGCCGTTGGAGTGTTTGATTCAATTTAGGAAATTAGGATTTATGGATAGTATTAGGGTTTGATTTGGAAAAATATGAATTTATAACCCCGATTAGGTGTGGCAATGTCCACATAAGAGCATGATTTCGCTATTCAAATGATGACACGTGGCACCATTTTTAATTTTTTAGAAGAATATATATTAGGTTGGGTTTGTCGAGTCTTAGCAAAAAGACCCATTCATCAACTCGATTTCATAAAACCCAATGAATGGAACCCAACTTTAGGTTTTTTTAAAGACATATCCGATCAGAACCTAACCAACCCGACAAAACCCGATCAGTTGGGTCAGGTCGGTTTATTTTGTGCACCTCTAATATGAGGTCTATCATTACAATGAGTGATAGACAAAAGGGATTAATTTCTACCTTAGAGAAACATAGGTCCTTAGCTAAGTTTAGAAGTTGTCCTAGAGATATTTACTCCAACATGAAAGCCAAACATGGTCCACATGGGAGAAGGAGAAATTTGGCTAACAATTTGAATGAGGTTAAACAATATTCTTTATTTAACTTAACTTTTTATTGCCTAATGCCTAATTAACTTGTCTCTATTGAAAGGCATGAGGAGAAATAACTTTTGTTACTATAATGGTACCATACTGATTGGATCAGCGGCCACAGTTTCTGATAAGAGTAATTAACATTGTCACCCCCAATGTTTAGGCAAAGTAACACTCTCCTCCCAACTCTCGGCGAAGTAACATAGAGGCCCCTAATTTCTAAATACCGTTAATCCATCCGATAAATATATTACAAGAAGACAATTTTGCCCTTATTTGCATTATAATATTTTTTATTTATTTCTCTTTATAAAAGAGATAAATTTTAAAAACACCAATAGGACTCGAAAAATTCATATTTTTTAAAAGTTTATAGAAAATGGTTTGTGTAAATGGTTTGTAAAAATTGATTTTCTAAAAATAAAAATTATAAAAATGTTTTGTAGATAAATGAAATGGTAGTCTAACTGGTTTTCTTTCTAATTTTTAATTTTTTAAAATTTATATCTTTTTAAAAATAAAATTAAAAAGAAAATGGTTTGTAAATAAACCATTTCTTAAAAAATAGTTTGTAAATAAAAATTAATGTTTTAAAATTTTTCTCCATTATAAAGAGAAATAAATAAATAAATCTTATAATATAAATAAGGGCAAATTTATCTTTCTATAATACGTTTAATGGATTTACTAATGATATTTGAAAATTAGGGGTCTTTATGTTACTTTCCCGAAGGTTGGGGGGAGAGTGTTGCTTCGCCCAAACGTTGGGGGTAACAATGTTAATCACTCTTTCTGATAATGATGTAGATTTGAAGATCATTAGATTGAGGCATATGCATTTAGGGCATGGAGGTGAGAAAGCTTTATTCAGTTTAGTGAAGCAAAGCTTATTAAAAGGTGCAAAGATTTGTAAGCTAGATTTTTTTTAGCATCGTGTTTTGGGAAAGCAAAAGAGAGTGAAATCTGGCGCACCATAGTTCATAATATCAAGGGCATTCTTGACTATATTCACTCAGATATGTGGGGACCTACTAGGACCACGTATATAGGAGGTAGGCACTACTTTCTTACTTTTGTTGATCATATTTATAGAAGAATTTGGGTGTACTGTTTGAAACATAAAGACGGTATACTTGGTGCTTTCCTTAAATGAAAAAGGATGATTGAGACACAAACTGACAAAAAGATCAAACATCTCAGAATAGATAATGGTGGTGAGAATTATAGTGATCAGTTTTTTAAATTGTGTCAAAATAAGGGTGTTATTTGTCATTTTACTATTAGAGGTATACCACCGCACAATGGGGTGGCAAAACGCATGAACAAACATTGCTGGAGAAAATACGATCTATGTTGTCTAATGTTGGGTTCAATAATCAATTTTAGGCTAAGGCTCTAAATATGCATGTCATCTCATTAATCATCCACCATCAACTGTTATTAGTGATTAAACTATATTGGAAGTATTGTCTGAACAACATGTTTCTGATTATGATTCTTTACATGCTTTTAGTTCCATTGCATATTATCATGTGAAATAATCTAAGCTAGATATTAGAGCCAAGAAAGCAATTTTCTTAGGATTTTCTTAAGGGGTAAAAGGATATCGTCTTTGGTATCCTAGTTTGAGGAAGACTGTATCCAGTCGAGATGTCAAATTTGATGAGTCTTCTATATTAAAGAAATTAAAAAACCAGACAAAGGTCAATGGTACTCCACAGTAGGTGGAGCATACTCAACAGCAAGTGGAGTTTGAAACAACAACATTGAACCCATAGATCTGTTGAGACAATTAATGGTGCTCTTATGACAGAGGAGGATTTAGGAGATGATGAGAAGGTTCGACTGAAGAACCTTAACAACAATAAGAATCTATTACATTTAATAGGCTAAAATGCAAGATTTGCAGACCTACATGATTTACTGATATAGTGGCCTGTGCACCTCTAGTTATAGATGATAATGTTCCTTCCGCTTATATAGAGGCAGTCAGATGTCCTCAAGTTGATCAGTGAAAGATAGCTATAGACGAAAAGATATAATCTCTTTAGAAGAATAAAACATAGGAGCTAGCTCAACTATCGAAAGGGAAGAAGGCAATTGAGTGCAAATAGGTATTTACAAAAAAAAAAAAAGGATGGATTTCTCAACAAGAGTGACGTCCACTATAAATCACAGTTGGTGGCCAAAGGCTACGCTCAGAGGGAAGGAATTGACTACAATGAGGTATTTTCTCCAGTTGTGAAATATCCTTCCATTAGAATTTTGTTGGCCTTGGTAGCTTAGATGAATATGAAACAAGTTCAACTTAATGTAAAAACTATATTTTTAAATGGTGACTTGGAAGAGGAAATCTATATGACTCAGCCAGAGGGATTCAAAGTTATTGGTAAGAAAAATTTGGTTTGCAAACTGAAAAGATCGCTATGGTTTGAGACAATCTTCGAAGCAGTGGTACAAGCGGCTTGAACGATTTATGATGGGTCAGAGATACACAAGAAGCGAATTTGTTAACTATATGTATTTTCAAAGGCTACGTGATGGCTCTTTCACTTCTCTACTCTTTTATGTTGATGATATATTGATAACTTCAAAAAAGGTTGAAGAAGCTGAGAAATTGAAGACTCAATTGAATCAAGAGTTTGAGATGAATTAGGTGAAGCCAATAAGATAATAGGTATAGAGATTAGCAGAGATAGAGAAAGAGGCAAGATTTGTTTAACTAAAAGGCAGTATTTGAGAAAAGTATTACAACATCTTGGTATCTTAGAGCTGTCAAACCTGTAGGTACCAATCTTGCTTCTTATATAAAATTCACTGCATCTTTATATCCTAGTACAGATAAGGAACAAGAGTATATATCTCGAGCTCCATATGCTAATGTAGTTGGTAGCCTAATACATGTTATGGTGTATACAGGACCCGACATTTCACATGCGATTGGAGTTGTGAGCAGATATATGCATGATCCCTGCAAAGGACATTGGCAGGTAGTGAAATTGATTCTACAGTACTTGTTGAAAATCGTAGATGTTGGCTTAGTCTTTGAATGAGATAGTACTTATGATTGGCATGCTGTTGGTTATGTTGATTCTAACTATGTTGGTAATTTGGATAAACGTCGGTCAACAACTAGTTATGTGTTTATTCTTGCTAGAGCACTAGTGAGTTAAAAGTCTACTTTATAGTCTATAATTGCTTTGTCTACTATAGAGGTAGAGTACATGGTAAATACAAAGGCTGTGAAGGAAACTATTTGGTTATACGGATTTCTGGAAGAATTGAGAGTTGGTGAAAATCACTATTTATTCTGACAGTCAAAGTGCTATTCATTTTGTGAAGAATCTAGTATTCCGTATTTGTACGAAGTATATTGATGTTCAGTATCATTTTGTGCAAGAAATCCTTAGTGAAGGAAGAATTTATTTTAGAAGACTAGGACCGTTGAGAATCTCGCAGATATGTTAATAAAGATTATAACAGCTATTAAGTTCAATCATTATTTAGACTTGATCAACATTGTGAGAGTTTGGTCATGCCATTAGGCATATTTGTAGGCGTTGCTGATTTTGGAGTAAATGTTGTGAGAATTGGTTAATTCGCCCTAGTGGAGATTTGCTAGAAAATATGGCTTTTTAGCCTTGACAAGAATCCCACATAGGTTAGACATAAGACTTCGGGTTTCCTTAGGGCCTATATAAAGAGGGCCATATGTACATTATGATGTTTAACAAGTCATATTTCATTCTCCTCTTATATTTGTAAGGTTTTTCAATTAAGGACTTCTTTAGTTGAATATTTCTCCTTTCCCCTTTTGTTTTGGGTTTTGTAGTATTACGCAATTATTTGGGTAATTACAATTTCACCTAACTATTTGCATTTTTGGCCCTATAGTTCGGGAATTTTATGGTGGCCCATAAGTTTGTATTTTTCACTTTAAAGATAATGAAGTTTTTCAGCCAGGAACGGAGCCAGCTTAAGCCTAGGAAGGGCGGATGCCCTCCTGGCTTTTTAAAAAATTCTATATATATATAATTATTATATTGCCCCTACTTGTAATACTTATTTACTTCTAGACTAATGGCCCAATATAAAGTTCAAAGCCCAAGTTAACAAAAAAAAAAAAAAAAAAAACTAGAGCCTAATGTTACAAGCTTAGAGATTACGCAGTATGCTCATGCAGTACTTAGACAAGCGAACCCAAAAGTTGCTAAATAAGCCTAGTTGTTTGCCTTCCCGCTCAAAGAGATGAGAGGATCGTTGAGTTAAAGAGCTTTTAGGCAAGAAAAGAAGTGATAAAAGATGGAGACTTGAGTTGCTAAGTAAGAAGGCTTTTATTACACAAGAATTCTTTTACAATGGCTTGAGTACAACTTGGCCTACAAATGAAGCTTAGAAGGGTATTTATAGTAATCTACCTCCTAAATGGATGGCCAAGATTTATTACATTCGATGGTCTTAATTTGCTATCTAGAATCATCATCTAAAAATCTAGATATTTACAAAGATATTTACATGGAACTTTCTAGCATATTGGCTTGCTAGAGATTTCTAGAGAATAGGCTTGGACTTGTAAGCTTTCTAGAAATTAGGCCAAGCCTTATACACATTTAGGCCACTATAACAAGCAAATTTGGTAGGCTGTAACATCGTCCCCCATTTATCTTCGCGATGTACTCAGCGCGTTCTCATCCTTGTAGCATTTGATATGCTCCCCAAATTGCCGCAAGGCATCTTCATGCTCCCAAGTAGCCTCACTGTCAAGAAGGTTTTTCCACTTTACTAAGTATTCAGTGTATGGTGGAACTCCTCTCCTTTGTATCACTCATTCCGCAAGTATGCATTCCACGTCCTTGTCGAATGCAGTGACGATAGCTGTGGGTGCTCTCTTGGGCTCGCTTTTACTTGGATATTCCTTGTCCTCATGATAGGGCTTGAGAAAGCCCACATGGAAGACCGGGTGGATCTTAAGGTAAGGGGGCAATCGGACTTAGTAGGAGAATTTGCCCACTAGTTTGACTATTGGGAAGGGGCTTCGTATTTTCGTATTAACCCCTTGTGCAGTTTGCAGAGTGATTTGAGTTGTTATGGTAGTAGCTTGATAAGCACTAAGTCCCCTTCTTGGAATGTAAGGTGGCATCCTCCTTGAATCCGCCCATTTCTTCATTCGCTTGGCGGCCTTGTCCAAACATGCTCTTGTAATGTCGGCTTGTTTGTGCCACTCCTTCTCGAGCTTGTAGGCCACTGGACTTTTACCTCCATATGTTGAGGCTATGGTATTCGATGTTATAAGTTGTTGTCCGATTACAATCTCGAATGGACTCTTGCTAGTAGCATCACTTCTTTGGAGGTTATACGAGAATTAGGCAACATCTAGCAACTTTGCCCAATCATATTGGTAAGCACTCATATAATGCCTTGAGTATAGCTCTAATAAGGCATGAAATAAATTATAAATTATGCTTTCATACTTATTATAATTTATTTCACACAATATGACATAACAAAATATTATTAAAAGTATTATTATTATATCATATATTAATATTTTGATTTAAATTTTTAAGAAAATTATGAGAATTTGAAAAGGAGAAAACGTGGCATAGTATAATTTCTTCATATAGTATTAAAATTGAAAGCAAATGAATATTGTTTTTATTTTTTCGGTTATTTTATGTTCTTGCATAGGGAATTTAGATTTTTTATTAATTAAACAAATACTAGAATATTTGCCTTCGAAATCTTTCACGTGGCCAACCCCAGAATCTTTAAAGATATAGAAAATAAAATAATCTGTAAAAATTTTGTGTTACAAGCATATTATATCAATTTATTGGTCTTATTATCATGTCATTTATTTTATCATCTCATGTAAATCCATTTTACCTCATTTTCAAAATGTAATATTTGGGATTTAAATTTGGAATTATAATACTTTGATACGTTTCAATATACTTTTAAGGGTAAATTTAAATAATTCTGTGATTATTTTATTTAAGGATCTTGCTTGAGAACAACACTGTTATGCAGCGAAGTGTGACACTTATGGCTATTCAATTAAGCGATTCTTTTTTTTTTTTTTTTGAGTTTGTAGTTAATTATTCCATTTTGATGATCGATGAAAGAAAAATCAAATATTATATTAATGTACAATTTAATATTTTTTGAATATTATAATTTCATTACACATTGTTTTTAAAACTAATGTCATATGCCGTAAATCAATGATCTATTTGTGAAGAAATGAAAGCGCATTTTGTTACCATTTTTCTTAAATTGATTAGAGTATCGTGAATCCTTCAACATAATCTATATCACCACTCCAGAAGCAATCCTTTGTCCCGCTGTATTTGTGAAGAAATGAAAGGGCACTTCGGTAAAACTATTTTGTAACTCACTTTTTTTTCTTAAATGCACTTACTATTTTTAAAACTTGATAACATTTTCAATTCAACAATATAAAAGGTTTCAAAAGAAAATCATTATAACCAATAGAAATTATACAGTTTATTATTATATTTAATATGAATTACTAAAGGGATTTAAAAAAGTATCCAGAAGTTAGTCGATTTATTAATAAAAGGAACTTTTTATTAGTCACCTGTTTCATATTTTAATAAATATTGATTGACTAATTTACAATTGATTAGAAAGGTTCATTCTACAATTATTTATATGTTTTAAATAAAATACTAGTTTCTTTTTCATAAATTTGATAATAGATGTACTTAGAAAATTGGTTCATGCAACAATTTTGAGGATTCATAAGCCCCACCCCTTTTCTTTTTGCTTAGTTATATATAGCTTTTGGGTTTTCATACCGCTATTAATGTGAGCTTGATTCTACCTACAAACTAGAACATTGACAAGAAACATAACAATGATAAAAAGAAAGTGATAGCTATGGTCGTAATGAATTGTGGGATAAGAATAATCCCATCAACCAATCTTTTCATGAATTAGTGGGATGGTTTAATTTAGAGGTTAAAAAAGATATCTGCGTCGGCAGTGGAACAAATTTTAACATAATTAAGAGAAGACAGTAGAAGACGAATTTGCAAATGTTGGTGTCAAAGTCTACTACATATGCATGTGTCATGCACATGATAAGTTTTTGATCAACTTGTGATAAAACAAGAATTTTATTTTCATTCTATTTTAATGTTTCTAGAATTATATTTTAGAAAGTATTTGATTTGGAATAAATATCTTTTTAGATTAGGATATAATATCTTGTATCCTAATTAGAATAGGAGAATATTTATTTTTCCTAATTCCTTTTGGAATTTGTTTATAACACTTCCTATTTTATTTCTCATAATCCTAATATGATTTTAATTAGAATTTTTACAGGATTTCCTAGGGGATTCGGTCAGACCTCTCACTGTATATTTACAAGGCAATTCAGGCGGCTGTTTAATGTGAAGATCAAAAGATTTGCGGGTTAGCTGAATTAAGTGTGTTTTTTTTGTGAGAGAGTCTATGTCTTGACATTCCAACAATCAAGAAAGCTTCAACGCAAAAGGAATGTCTTCTTTGATATGATTCTTTGAGTCTTTTAATTCATGTATGAGTGGTAGAAATCGTACATGTGTTATTGTTTCAGTCTATGTGGGTTAGTAGACACTTAAAATAACTTGCGGGTTGAGTGTTTATGTAATTATGCGTCAGACGTCGGGTGCTATGTCTAACTTAACAGTGTTCTATTAAGTTATCTGCGACAGAGAGTGGGCAGTGTCACTATTGTTTACAATCTTTGCGAAGATTTTGTTTGTCAAAGATTAGGTCTGTGTGTGAGAGTGTCAACACTGTAAAAGGTCCTAAATATTGTACAAACAAGAACATAGTGAATTGCAGCTCTAAAGCTGTCCATGGACGTAGGTTTTATAACTGAACCACGTAAAAATCCTCCTGTGCCGATTTACATTACGGTTTACTGTTATATTTCTTATAACTGCATCCCTCCAGAACTTTCAATTGGTATCAGAGCAGGTTCAATGATGGACAAGTGAAGAAAACGATCATACTGATTTGGAAGAATGGAGTTTATTCGCACTGGAGGATTCGGAACACAACCACCCATTTGTAATGATGGTAATTATTCATATTGGAAGGTAAGAATGATGATGTATATTAAATCTCTTGATGACAGGGCATGGACTAGTGTGCTTAAAAGATGGACGCCGCCAACAAAGTTGAATGCTTCTGATGATTCCGAACCGAAACCTGAAGATGAATGGACTAATGAAGAATACCGACGTTCCAAATGGAATTCAAAGGCTCTTAATGCAATCTTTGCTGCAGTAGACTTAAACAACTTCGGACAAATTTTTAGATGCAAATCGGCCAAAGAAGTATAGGACATACTTGAGGTAAAACATGAAGGTCCTGCATCTGTTAAAAGATCTAAATTAATGAGATTAAATTCTCAATTTGAAAATCTAATGATGCATGAGGATAAGTCAATTTCTGAGTTTTACTCTAAGATATGTCACGTTACAAATTCTGCATATATGCTTGGAAAAACTTTCACAGATGCAGAAGTTGTTAGCAAAATAATTAGGTCTGTCCCAGATAAATTTCAACCTAAAATTTCAGCCATTGAGGAAGTTAAAAACACTGATGAGATGAGGGTTGATGAACTAATTGGCATCCTCCAAAACTTTGAAATTAATCAAAGTACTAGGAAGCAAAAAGGTCAAAGCATTGCATTCAATGTGAAAACTGAAAAATCTGATGATGAAAGTAGTGATGACCTTGATGAAACTGATTCTAAACAGATTGTTTTTCCAGCAAGAAATTATATCAAGTTTATGAAAAGAAATTTCAGGAAAAAGAATCAAGGAAAGCCATCAAACTCAAGCGAAGAAAAATTCAGAAAGTTCAGCAAGGAGAATGACAAGAGGAAGCCAAAACAACCGGAAAAGAAAGGACAAATTCAGTGTTATGAATGTTCTAGTTATGGGCATATTCAATCTAAATGTGCAAATCTCAAGAAGAAGAATAAAGGCCTGACAACAACCTGGAGTGATGAATCAGAATATGAGTTAGAAGATCAAGATTGCATGAGCAACTTTGTTGCATTTACTGCATCTGTAGCTGACAAAGGAAAGACTATTATGTCTGACATAACAGAAAATTGTAGAACCAGTATTGATCATTCGGATGAAGAAGAAAGACCAGAATACTATGAAGAGTTGCAAGAGACATACAATGCACTCTATGGTGAATGGCTGAATCAGAAGGAAGAAATTAGAGCCTTAAAGAAAAAGATTGAGGAGCTGGAACGTGAAAAATCCTTTGCTGAAAATCAGATCACAGAACTGAAAACTGTTTTGACAGACAAAACAGTACCCATTGAGAAAATCACAACAGAATTGATTGAAAGCAAGAAGTGTGTTGATCAACTCAAAATCAGAGCCGTCAAACTTGATCAAGTCTTGAGCCTTGGAAGAGATAACTCTAACAAACATAGATTGGGATACACAGAAGGAAATGTTGCATCTTCATCAAAAACAGTTTTTGTGAAAGCTTCAATATCAGGTAAGAATTTTGAACTTAACTCTTTAAAGTCAAGTGCTAATTCTAAGAGCAGTGAAACATTTGTCTCTCCTTTGAGTTCTTTCAAATCCAGCCCTGAAAAGGTAAGGAAATTCATTCCTACTTGTTATTTTTGTGGTAAAAAGGGACAAATTAGGCCTAGATATTTTAAATTGTTGAATCTTTTGCATAAAGAGTCAAAACAATTTAAAATGTTACCAAAATCGCAACAGTAGTGGGTTAAGAAAGACAAAATAGTATATCATGTTGCCTTTACTGCACTTAATCATGCATCTAATGATTTGTGGTATTTTGACAGTGGTTGTTCCAGGCATATGACTGAAAATAAATTGTTTCTAACAGATTTTAAAGCATGCAGGGATGGAAATGTCACCTTTGGAGATGGAGCAACAAGTAAGATCATTGGTAAAGGGACTTTGAATGTCAAAGGCCTACCCAATTTTAAAAATGTCCTTTTAGTGGAAGATTTGAAAGCTAATCTTATTAGTATTAGTCAGATTTGTGATGAAAAGTATAATGTTAATTTCACACAAAACAAATGCACAGTTTTAGATAATTTTGGGAAATGCATTCTAGAAGGCAATAGATCTTTGGATAATTGTTATTTGGTAGAAATTGCATTTCATGCTAGGATTTTGGATTTAGAATTGTGGCATCAAAAATTAAGGCACTTAAATTACAAAGACTTGGTTAAATTAACTAAGTTAGATGCTGTAAAAGGAGTTCCTAAACTTGATGACAAAGTTAATGGAATTATGGACCATGTCAAATGGGAAAATAAATTATAAGTTCACACGAATCAAATCCATATCTAGGTACATCTAAGATACTTGATTTGCTTCACATGGATCTTATGGGTCCTATGCAAATTGAAAGCATTATAGGTAAGCGATACATATTTATTTGTGTGGATGATTTCTCTAGATATACTTGGGTTGATTTCATTAAAGAAAAATCTGACACTTTTGAGGCTTTCAGGAATCTTTGTGTTAAGCTTGAAAATGAGCAAAATAGGAACATTGGAAGGATTGTGAGAATAAGAAGTAATCATGGAAAAGAGTTTGAAAACGTTAGCTATGCTGACTTTTGCAAATATTATGGAATTGATCATGAATTTTCAACTCCTAAAACCCTTGAACAGAATGGCATTATAGAGAGGAAGAATAAAACTCTTCAAGAGATGGCAAGAGTGATGCTCAATAGCAAGAAGTTGACAAAAAGGCTTTGGGCTGAAGCAATAAGCACTGCTTGTTATATTTCAAATAGAGTTTTTCTTAGACCTGGCACTAACCAGACAGCTTATGAAATTTTGAAAGAAAGAAAACCTAATTTGAAATATTTTCATGTCTTTGGTTGCAGGTGTTACATCTTAAATGACAGAGAGCTGTTAGAAAAATTAGATCCAAGGAGTGATGAAGGAGTCTCCGTGGGATATGCTCAAAACAACAAAGCTTTTCGAGTTTACAATCTGAGAACTGAGGCAGTCATGGAATCTACAAACGTAGTATTTGATGACCTTGATGATTATGCAAAGTACTCACACGAGAAAAGTATAACCAGCTTCACAAAAGATACGAAAAAAATCAGATTCAGACAGCAGTAAAAAGGAAGATGCTGTTACGAAAGAGAAAATAGCTACTGTTACACCTGACATAATAGTAACATCTGACAACTCAGATTTGAACATAAATTCAACCGGAAATGAAGATGAAAAGAAAGATCCACCCACATGGATTCAGAAGGCACATCCAACAAGTTCTATCATTAGAACACTAGATGGCATGATGGTAAGAAACCAGGTAAGTTTTGCATGTTATGTTTCATTAGTTGAACCAAAAAATGTGAAAGAAGCATTAAAAGAATATGTGTGGATTCAAGCTATGCAAGATGAACTTAATCAGTTTAAAAAGAATGAAGTGTGGGAATTAGTTCCTAGGCCAGAAGGTACAAATGTCATTGGAACTAAATGGATTTACAAAAATAAAACTGATGAAAGTGGTCAAGTAGTAAGAAATAACGCTAGGTTAGTTGCACAAGGTTACAAACAAGTTGAAGGCATAGACTTTAATGAAACCTTTGCACCTGTAGCTAGACTTGAGTCAATCAGATTACTACTTGCAATTGCTTGTTTTCTTGATTTTAAGTTGTATCAAATGGATGTTAAAACTACATTTTTAAATGGCTATCTCAATGAAGAAGTTTTTGTTGAACAACCTAAGGGATTTGAAGATCCTAAACATCCTGATTTTGTGTACAGATTGCACAAAGCTTTGTATGGTTTGAAACAAGCTCTTAGAGCTTGGTATGAAAGGTTGACAAATTTTTTGATCAACAAAGGTTATAAAAGAGGCGGCAATGATAAGACTTTGTTTATCAAACATGCATCTAACTATTTTATTGTTGCTTAAATATATGTTGATGACATTGTCTTCGGATCAACTATCAAAAGCAAAACTAATAAGTTTGTTAAGTTGATGCAAGAAGAGTTTGGGATGAGCATGGTAGGAGAATTAAATTTCTTTCTTGGATTGCAGGTTAAGCAAATGAATGATGGGATATTCATATCTCAATCAAAATATGCTAAAAATCTTGTAAAGAAGTTTGGGCTTAAGAATGCAAAACCAATGAAAACTCCTATCAGTACTAATCTAAAACTTTCAAAAGATAATGCAGGGAAAGAAGTTGATGCAAGCTTATACAGAAGCATTATTGGCAGCCTACTTTACCTCACAGAAAGCAGACCAGATTTGAGCTTTAGTGTAGGACTTTGTACAAGGTTTCAAGCAAATCCTAAATAATCACATCTTGCAGCAGCTAAGAGAATCATCAGGTATGTTCATGGAACATGTGATTATAGAATATGGTTTTCTAAAGATACAAATGATTATCTTGCAGGGTTTAGTGATGCTGATTAGGCAGAAAATACAGATGACCGAAAAAGTACTTCAGGAGGTTGTTTTTATCTTGGTACTAACTTGGTTTCATGGCACAGCAAGAAGTAGAATTCAATTTCTTTACCTACAGCTGAAGCCGAAAACATAGCAGCAGGGAGTTGTTGTACACAACTATTGTGGATGAAGCAAATGTTGAGTGATTATGGTATTGAACAAAAGCTTATAACTGTGTTTTGTGATAATACTAGTGCTATAAATATTTCGAAAAATCTTGTTCAGCATTCTAGGACCAAACACATTGACATTAGATACCATTTTATAAGGGAACTAGTAGAGTCTAAGGTGATACACATTGAACACATCTCCACTGATAGACAATTGGTTGACTTGTTCAATAAGGCATTGGATACAACAAGATTTGAAAATCTAAGAAAAGCCTTAGGCATCTATCAGTTATATGAATCAGCACTGCTTATTGTTATGTTAATTGTATCTGCAATATCATAAGTTTTCTTCTAATTAAGCATGTGTGAGCTGTGATATAAAAAATTGTGTGAATAATTAAATACTGGTTAAAAAATGAAAAATACAGAGAGGGCTACCAGTATATGATGTGTGAAAGCCATCCATTGAGAGTAACTTCATTGTATCTAGGAAATATGATGAGGTCACCAACTCAAATGGAAAAGGGCTACCTCTATACATGTGTGAAAACTACTGTATTATTTAGCAAATTCATATTGAGACCAACTTTTTTGTGTGTAAGAAGCATGATCAAGTTGATCACTCAATTGGATTAAGTGATGAAATAATTAAAAGAAAATAAAACAGCTCTTGAATATGCTTTCTTAGAATGATTCATATGATGTTCAGATTTACTGTTATGGTTTTTTTAACTATGTTCTGTTACGTTTTTTCATAACTTAAGGTGCTCTTTGTGCTTATCCAAAATTTGATTTTCTTATGTGTCCATGTGTCAACAATGCCATGTCAGCATTATTGAATTGAGGGGGAGAAGTTTCAGTGGTGGGAATCCTCATTTTATTAGAATTCCTTAGTCAAATTGGAATCAAATTTGAATTTCTGTCCATAAATGTCAGTTATGAAGCGGTTTTGGAAATAGATTTGACACTAATTTTTGTTAAAAACAAAATTGTTTTTGGCCTAGTAAATTATGAATCGGTTTTGGGTTTCTCCTGTTCATTCCATACTCCCACAACAGTTTCTTCCCTGTCTCGCATCTTGCTTCTCTCTGTTCTGGAAACTTTGGTGTAGCCAGCAAACCCTAACAATGGCGACTTCAACTGGTTCGACAAAAACCACTAGTTCTTCATCTTCTCACAGCCAACTCCTACCACAACCAAGAAGCGGTATAAAGAGAAGGCTAGCAGATTCAAGAAGCGTCATCTTCCCCTCCCGTTCGAAAGTCTCCAAGACTTCGTTAAGTGCTTTTGGCACTTGTGCTGAAATCAAGGGGGAGAGAAGGAGGTTTTCTGATCTTTTTGTTATGTCTGATATAACTTTGGTTACTTACTTCTGTTTTGTTTATATTTTTGTTGCTTGGGATGTAAGTAAGGAGTAAGGGGGAGTAAGAAGAACTTCTTATGCTTATGTTTGTTTTATGTGTGCATTCGAGATGTCTTGATTTGATGAATGTTTTGCTTGGATGTTTTTGCTCTAATCATAATATGATTGCATTGATTGATATAATTGCTCTGACCATGAATTGATTAACGTGTGTTGCTTGATCAATTTGACAAAGTCATTTTGATTACAAGATATACTTATTTTGTCAGTGTTCTGTTATGAGTTTTGTAACAGCTCGCTGGTTAATTCTTTACACATGATATTTTTCTGTTTGCATTTTCATGATAGCTTATTGATTAACTTATCATGTGTGATTTTTTTTTGTTGATCAGAAACAGTTTGGTGTTTTTATCACAAGTTGCCAAAAAAGGGGAGATTGTTGGTGTCAAAGTCTACTACATATGCATGTGCCATGCGCATGATGAGTTTTTGATCAAATTGTGATAAAACAAGAATTTTATTTTCATTATATTTTAATGTTTCTAGAATTATATTTTGGGAAGTATTTGATTTGGAATAAATATCTTTTTATATTAGGATATAATATCTTGTATCCTAATTAGAATAGGAGAATATTTATTTGTTATAATTCCTTTTGGAATTTGTTTGTAACACTTCTTATTTTATTTCTTCTAATCCTAATATGATTTTAATTAGAATTTTTACAGGATTTTCTAGGGGATTCGGTCAGACCTCTCACTATATATTTACAAGGCAATTCAGGCGGCTGTTTAATGTGAAGATCAAGAGATTTGCGGGTTAGCTGAATTAAGTGTGTATTTTTATGAGAGAGTCTATATCTTGACATTCCAACAATCAAGAAAGCTTCAACGCAAAAGGAATGTCTTCTTTGATATGATTCTTTGAGTCTTTTAATTCATGTATGAGTGGTAGAAATCGTACATGTGTTGTTGTTTCAGTCTGTGTGGGTTAGTAGACACTTGAAATAACTTGCGGATTGAGTGTTTATGTAATTCTGCGTCAGACGTCGGGTATTATGTCTAACTTAACAGTGTTCTAGTAAGTTATCTGCGACAGAGAGTGGGCAGTGTCACTATTGTTTACAATCTTTGCGAAGATTTTGTTTGTCAAAGATTAGGTCTGTCTGTGAGAGTGTCAGCACTGTAAAATGTCCTAAAGATTGTACAAACAAGAACATAGTGAATTGCAGCCCTAAAGCTGTCCGTGGACGTAGGTTTTATAACCGAACCACGTAAAAATCCTCCTATGCTAATTTACATTACAGTTTACTGTTATATTTCTTATAACTGCATGCCTCCAAATGATAAAAAGAAAGTGATAGCTATGGTCGTAATGAATTATGGGATAAGAATAATCCTATCAACCAATCTTTTCATGAATTAGTGGGATGGTTTAATTTAGAGGTTAGAAAAGATGTCTGCATCGGCAGTGGAACAAATTTTAACATAATTAAGAGAAGACAGTAGAAGACAAATTTGCAAAGAAGAAAAAGGCGAAGATTAGTGTGATAAGCAAAACAATGCTTTGCTAGGGAAAACAATAAGATAAATAATGAATATGACATTATAGTTGCAAAGATAAAAAATAAGAAAGTAAAGAGTAAGAGAATAATCATGTTAAGATGAGGGTTTGAAGTAAAACCGGCCATACTCTTGTTAACATCAAAGAAAGTATTAAAGCCATACGGGAGGAGCACATATGAGAAGTAAGTAAAAATACAATAACAAGTATACTCGATTGATTAATCATTTTTCGGTGCCCCCTTGGCTTATGTTAGATAAGAGATCATAAGTTTCTGACATGTTAATAAGACAGAAAATTAATTTGTATTGATCAACCGCCTATGAATTTAGAATCTATATGCGCAACGCTTGAACAAATTAATGGAAAATAAGCAGTAAAATTTATGTGTTAATGCGTACATGGATTACAGTTGTTCACTGATAACAATTGCAGCACATTTAACCTACCTCAATATTCTTCAAACTTCTTTAAAGCGAGGTTTTTCTTACTTTGCTTGTGCATGCAATGCTTGATGGTATCATGTTAGTGTTACTATGGGTGTGTTCTTTCTTGTTTCTAGTGTTTTTGTTTCCAAAATGATTTGGAAAATGAATTTCATGGATTCAGAGAATGTATTTTAAGTAAAGGATATGCGTTTGGAAATGTTTTCTGAAAATGAAATTTTGAAAACAAAAACAAGATATGCGTTTGGAAATGTTTTCTGGAAATAGAATTTCGAGAACAAAAACAAGATATACGTTTGGAAATGTTTTCTAGAAACAGAATTTGGAGAACAAAAACAAGATATGCGTTTGGAAATGTTTTCTGGAATTGGAATTTTGAAAACCAAAACAAGATATGTATTTGGAAATGAATTCTGGAATTGTTCTCTGTTCTTTCTTGTTTTCAAATCCAGTTTTTTGTTCTGCACATTTTTCAATACAATTTCTATTCAATTTCTACCACATATTCTTTTCAAAATTCAAAAAAATTTAAAATCAATCACATATTCCTAAATTCAATTGAAAATCAAAGTACTGGATTCATAAAAGAACACACCGGAAATTTTTGAAACAAAAACAAGATAATGAGTCATTGAAATAAATCTTCAAAACAAAAAGATAAAATGCGTTTGAAAATGAATCCAAAACACTTGTTCCATCAAACTGTATAAATAATAGGCTTGTTAACAGTTATTACTATTTTCTTACGTACCCGAATACATTACAATAAAAAACAAATATATGATTACAACTTTTTAAGATTGTTATTCTTTTCTCTATTACACATATTTTTTTGGATTTAATTATGTTTTTCTTATTCTAATAATAACAATAATAATAATAATTTTTATTATGTATTTTATTTTATTTTATTTTTAATGTTAGACAAACCTAATGAATTGTTCCCCCAAACGTAGGATTCTAGCTCCTCATTTAGCGTTAATTGTTGGCAACTATGAAAATAAAATCATGCCAAGATTTCCAATAAATTGTTTTGGTACAAGTAAGAACCATAAATGGCATGGATGACTCTACCACAACTGGGTAGTTGGAAATTGATTATTGCCTTTAAAAATCAAAGTGTATACGATGGGAATCGACAACATCAAATACTCAGTCTAAAGAGGAATCGAGAAGAACAAGGACAGCATAGCTAAATTATGAAACTAATTAAGCAAAACTTGATTACAAAATTCATACATTTCCTCAAGGTTGAAGAACAAAATTAATTATCGTTCATATCGAAGGTTCAATAGCAAACAATATATATCCACAGGAAGGTTCATATCCAACTCATACGATTTGTCGTTATTATTTTACAAAAACAAAAAAAAATCAATGATAAACCTAGGCTACTTTCCGGCAACTGTAAACCAAAAATAGTTTCACTTCTTTTTCTTCTCTGGAAACTGAAAACCCATCTCGGCCCACTTAACATGTCAAACTTCATCGACGTCAATCCAACTCCCAGAATCATTTTTCAACCTCCGCCATTTTCTCAGCAACCAAACACAGCAAAAGACCAATACTACACCATCAGAACAAAAACAATAATGAACACTGTAATTTGAGGAAGAGCAGAATAGCAATAGCAATAATCAAGTATAAAATGTACACATTAATCAATCCAGATACCCAATCACACTCACACATCAGCCATCTTGATTCTGAATTCCAGATTTGGCATCCTTTGTATCTTTGTGAAATGAATTGTTAAACAAAAAGCAAATGCATTTCCAAAAAAGGCAAACCGTGTGTGAGCAATCAATCTAAATTAAAGCACAAAAAATAACCAAATTTCGCAACAACCCGCCGAAGACACACAAAAAAACACCTCAATTCAGCCAATTCATTTCAATTCAAGGGAAACCCAATAATCACCTCAATTCAGCCATCAATTTCATTTTTATACACACAGAAAAACAAATCAATTCCGCAACAAACCGCCAAATTTTAAGCAACCAACATCCACTACCACCAGCAAACACACCAATCTCCACACATTTTTCATTGAATAAATCCACAAAAACCCAATATATTCATTTAGCTGTTACTTCACACAACCGGGTATTAGTTGAGCAGATCGGCGACGGCGAATGAGAGGAGATAGGAAGAGGCGAGATGGGAGGTGGTGAGGTCGAGAAAGGCCGGAACTGACGAGCAAGCGGCTGATGTTGAGGCTGGTGACGGTGGCACCGATGACGAGGACGATCTGCCGCGCTTGTTCTACTTGTGTCGGTGGCGAAGATGAGCCGAGATGAGGAGATGAGAGGAGAGGTGATGACGCCGAGAAAGGCCCAGGCGCCGATGGAGACCAGGAGGAAATAAGGAGGCGATGTGGCAAGGCAGATCGACCGATGGTTCTGAGGTGGTCTTCGGTGGAGAACGAGAGGAAAAGTTCAAGAGAGTTAAAAACCAGGCGCCGATGGAGAATGAGAAAGGCTCAGGCGCCGATGGTGGACGAGAGGAGAGGAGGAGGCGACGATGGCAAGGCAGATCGGGCAGTTGTAAGAGAGGATGTATTCGGTGGGGAAAGGGAGAACAGGTATAGAGGAAACCAAAAATGATTTTATGGGTAAACCAGGTTTGGGAATAGTTTGTAGATTTGGGGATAAACCAGGGGTAAAAACGTCCGAAAATCTATTTTATGAAAGTGAGTTTTGGGAATAAAAACGCACACTTATCTCTTGTTTTTGAAAACGTTCAAAACGGAAAACGGGAAAATGAAAACGAAATCGCACACAGCCTATATTTATGCAAAGAAGGAAAAAAAATTCTCTTTGGCCTCTTAAATTATCATATATTTTTTCAAACATTCTATTTAGCTAATTTATATATGATTTGTAGAACTTCAAGGTACAAGATGCTGATGATTATAATATCAATTAATTAATAACATATACAAAAAATCATTTAATTAATTAAATTACCATTAGATGAATATATATATATAAATTTCTCTTTGAAATTGGCCATATATTCATATATTTATAACACTTCCTCTTGAATGTCACTTTATGACAATAGCTAGTATTTAATTAACTTCCCTAAGGAAAAAATCTTGCCCCAAAAAAAACTCAGGGAATTAGTCTTTATGATGAACCCTAAAGCATTGTTAAAATGAAACTTTATAAATTGAAGGATAGAAAGTGCTACTAAAAGAAAGTGAAGAGTAACAATATAGAAACAAGCATAGTCGATTAATTTGAGCTTAATTGTAATATTTTCATTTTTTGATGCCCTTGTATCAAATCAAATATCATAAGTTTCTGAGATGTGAAGAGAAAGAAGAATATAGATGGGCCAAAAACGAGGATATTTTGTCGATTGAGCCATTTATGAATGAATGAATGCAATGCTTTAACAATAGAATTATGAACAGCAGAATTTTCGGGTCGAAGCATACGTTAATTGCAGTTCCTCACCATTAAAAATTGCATCACATTTTTCTTTTTATATATTAAGCGTATATATATTGATATCAAATTAATTATAAACAAACTAACAGAAAACTATTATTAAAGAAGGAAACCTGGCATGCAATATGCTACATGGTTTTATTCATCATCTTCCAATTTAGTGGTTTGTTGTACAACATTTTTATTGTTTCTGATCTTACTCAAAGCAATATAATGCTTTGATGCCATCGGCAATTAAAAATTAATTTGAAAACCTAGAATTTAAATACACATAAAATCAACACTTTTTTTCTTTTAGTATTAACACATAACACATTAATGGGAACAAATAAAACTTATCTCATACAATAAGATGTTGTCACATCATATTATTAAAATAAGTTACACTGATTGGTTTTATATGTAATATTACTCCTTTTCTAATAATGAATGACAGAATGATTGCAGCGCATGATCGAGTAGCCAGTAGTAACATTGGCAAAATAAGTGTCGAATTCGGCATAGCCTTTTGCAAACCTAAACTTGCCCGTGCTAGAAAAAATAGGACCCTCTCGAACGGCAACAGAGTGCCTACGGATACCAAGAATACGTAAAGTGCTGCCATTTTAAGCCTTTTTGATGAAAACAAAAGATATTGCTTCCATCAGAGCTTGCAATTACATGCAAGCTTTGGGCACGCCCGCTATTAGAGTCAATCCCTCCCATGTGAAGGGAGGTGGAGTTAGGCACCTCCATGGGAGGAAGTCAAGATTAGGTGAAGGTAGGTGGCCAACCTTCCACCTAATGTTAGGTTACCAATATCCCACCTAACATGTTGACATTTGATGCAGAACTCCTCTTATAAATTGAGGATGGTTCTGCAGAGTTATATGCACTCCAAGAAGGAGCCAGGAGAGCTCCAGGAGAGAGCCAGGAGAGCTCCAGGAGAGAGCCAAGAGAGCTCTAAGAGAGTGTATGCGGGGGAGCCAAGAGAGCTCCAGGATAGAGAGCCAGGAGAGCTCTAAGATCCAGGAGGATTCCAGAAAGAGTCCAGAGTCTAAACTAGAGAGTTTAGGACTGAGAGAGAGAGCCAGGAGAGCTCCAGTAAATTTAAGGGAGTTTTTGTGTAAATCTTGTATATTAATTTTCTCTGTTAATACAAGTTAATTTTCTCCCAAATTCTGTTCTGAGTGTGCATCGCATCCCCAACAAGTGGTATCAGAGCCTCGCTGAGCTCGTGGAACGTCAGAACAGAGAGGAAAAATTCAGAGAAAATTCGTCCCCTGTTTCTGGAAAATTTCGATTTTTCAGAAAGTGTTCGAATTCCGAATTTGAAGTGTCCAGTGTGTTCGTGAGATTGAGGAGATCATTCTGTAATTTTCTGGCGATCGATCTGACCACCAGAGACGCCGCACGCGCCGAGCACCTAGACTGTGAGTGGGCGTCACTCGCGACACGCGCCGCACGCGCCATCGAGAGGTTGAAGAAGGCTGACGTCATTCGACACGTCATCGACCACGTCAGCACATTATCCATTGCGTCAGCAGATCAGCCACGTCATCAACAACGTCAGCATTGCCACGTCATCATCCACGTTAGAGGACGTTGCCACGTGTCCGCCACGTGTGTCGAGACTGACAGTCGGCACATGGGTCCCACCTCTGGCACGTCAGCAAATTTTTTGAAATTACCATTAGACCCCTGTAATTTTGTGTAATTATCTATGGCCCCATACGCTTCTGAAATTTTCAGAGTAGTCCTTTGAAAATTTCAGTTTAGTCCCTCAGATTTCAAAACTTCATATTCCCTTCCACAAAAAGAATATTTGAGTCCCGAAAGAGGCTATTCCACCATTTTTGACCGTTCCGGACGTAACGGTGGGCTCATATTTTTGAAATTCAATTTTAATTTTAGTCAATTAATTATTCTAAAATGGAATGATCATCCGGAGCCATGATTAAGTTGAAATTCTAAGGTGCGAGAAGAAGTTCCAGAAGCAGATCAGGAAGAGAAAAATAAAGAGATTGTTGAGCCAGGGGGAGCCACAATCTACTATACCTCTTAAAGCTGAAGCGCCTCAGCCAAGACGATCTGAGCGAGGTAAGATTCCGTCGAGGAAATATCCGGAATCGGAATTTACACTGCTTACTGGTGAAGGGGGAGCCAGAAAGCTAGAACTATACAGAGACATAGTTGGATTAGAGGCTGACTGCGTATCTTTGTGGTTATTTCCCTTCACATGGGATGGAGGGGGAGAATTGTTAGAGTCAATCCCTCCCATGTGAAGGGAGATGGAGTTAGGCACCTTCATGGGAGGAAGTCAAGATTAGCTGAAGGTAGGTGGCCAACCTTCCACCTAATGTTAGGTTATCAATATCCCACCTAACATGTTGACATTTGATGCAGAACTCCTCCTATAAATTGAGGATGGTTCTGCAGAGTTATATGCACTCCAAGAAGGAGCCAGGAGAGCTCCAGGAGAGAGCCAAGAGAGCTCTAAGAGAGTGTATGTGGGGGAGCCAAGAGAGCTCCAGGATAGAGAGCCAGGAGAGCTCTAAGATCCAGGAGGATTCCAGAGAGAGTCCAGAGTCTAAACCAAAGAGTTTAGGATTGAGAGAGAGAGCCAGGAGAACTCCAGTAAATTTAGGAAAGTTTTTGTGTAAATCTTGTATATTAATTTTCTCTATTAATAAAAGTTAATTTTCTCCCAAATTCTATTCTGAGTGTGCATTGCATCCCCAACACCCGCCTGGGGCAGAATTGAACTCAGGGCCTTCTGTTATAGGGTCATCACTGACGTAGATGGTTCCAAATTGATACATCGACCATGCCTTGCCTAGGATGCCTGCAACTGGTATCAGTGTTGCGTTTGGCCCCACTGAGAGGCTTTGCAAGTACAAGGTCCTATTGGTTTGTTTAAGCTCAGTGGAAGCGTTGGCTGCTGCTACGAGCAAGGCTGCAACAAGAAGGAAACTTACCGCAGACACCATTATTAATTGGTAACCAACAATGTACAAGGGCTTACAAGTAGGATTTTGTGTTTGTTAACGAACTTATCAGCTTGTGTTTGATTGATTGAGCTGCGGTTTCTATGTATTTATAGTTTGGAATAGGAGCTGAGAGAGAGAGAGAGCTTATTTTACAGGAATATTCTGTATAAAGATTTAAGATCCAAGCGAAGATTCCAAGCCCCATATTATAGTGTTTTCCTAGTAAAATTGCCAAGCACGAGAATGTATAAGTGTATATATATAAGGTAAGATCATTTAACACAAATTTTGTACAAAAATCCACATAATCAATGGTTGAAAATAAATATAAATTATTGGTGGGATCTTTTCTTTTTATATAATTTTTGTATAAACTATTGACACTAATATCTATAATTGAAGATCAATTATAACAACATGATATGTGTGAGGAGCTAATTAATATATCTCGACACACAAGGAAATCAAGGACGAAATATTTTAACAAATTTACGAACATATTGTAAAAGAAAAATACCTTCTTTTTTTTTTTACTTATTATTATAATAAGTTTATCTATGTTTATATCACATAATATGGGATGACATAATATCTTTAAACGTGTAATATTATTAATAATTTAATATTATATTATTTATTAATATTTGATTAAAAATATTTTCAAAGCATTTTGTTATTGCAATAGCTTCCTTTTTTGTTTTTCTTTTTAGGTGAATCAGCTGGACACGCCACTGTTTGCCAAAATATCTGTTCACCCTAACTTTTTAAAAATTATCACAAAACCTCCCACTTGTTAATAATTTCTGATAAAATAAATTGTTAATGAGGTAATATCAATTAAGCTCTTATCTCTTAAGTGAAATATCATATTTATCCTTTTTATCTTTTAAATTTTTAAAAACTTGTAAATATTAGGTTTCAAACTTGGTACCTATGAGATAGAAAAGGTATACTCTACCACAAAACCAAGTATATAATTTAATCTTAATCAAACAATAATTTATTTAACATATTTTAGTGATATTTATTTAAGTATTAATATTTTAATTTTTTATTTTCATGTAAATTTTATTTTTTATTTTGATTAGGTTTAACTTTTTTTATTTTGATATAGATTTCTTTTAATTTGATATAGATTTTTTTATTAGGTTTCTATTTTCTATTTGATTTTTCAAAAAAAAAATCGGATTGCTTGGATTTTGGCTAAGGTTGTGTATTTAGGTGTTATTGAAATTGAGTATAGTTATGATAGTAGAGCAGAAGGTGAATGGACTATTGTTTCATTCAAATAGGTTAAATAAATTATTTGTTCACTCAAAATTAAATTATGCACTTCGCATGGTGATGGAGTATATCTTTTTTAACTATTAGGTATGAGGTTTGAATCATAACAATTGTAATTTTTACAATTTTAAAAGATAAAAATGGTAAATATGATATTTTATTTGAGAGATAAGAGCATAATTGATATTATCTCTCTAACCGTTAATTTTAATGGAAATTATTAATGATTGGAGGGTTTTGTGATATTTTTGAAAAGTCTGGGTGGGAAGTTTTAGCAAACAATAGGGGGTCCAATGTGCTTAGCCTTCTTTTTAATACAAATCTTTAACAAAGTTATAAGAATTTAGAAAAGAGAAAATGTTTCACAGTACAATTTCTTTACATTAATTTATGGGCACGTTTAGTGCAAGCGGAGTGGACAGCAGGCTCGAGAATCTAAGGTCTGTTAATCTTTGACCAACTTTGAATTAAAATATCAGTTTTACACTTATATGAATAAAAAAATTTAAAATTGATTTACTAATTTAAATGTTTACAGTCATTAAAAGAATATTGAAGAATAAACAACGACTTATAATAGATTCAGATTTAAAATTCTAAGCAAGTGAATCATTTTCCTTACTCCAGTTGTTTCATGCTTTTGCTTAGGGAATTCAAATTTTTACTAGAATATTTGGCTTCGAAATCTTTGACGTGGTCAACCTCCGAATCTTCAAATATATGGAAAATTTTTAAAAGGACAATTTCTTTGCATCATCTTCAACATCCTAAGCAAGTGGAGTGAATTTTTAATCGTGTCATAGACAATGCTATATATCCCATATTTGTATCTCAGATTTTATATTTCAAGCATGCCATAGTAATTTACTAATTTCTCATATCATTTATTTTGTGATCATCTCACATAAATAAATTTTACCTCATTTTTTAAAATGTAATGATTGGTATTTAATTTTGGAATCTATAACACTTTCTATACATTTCAAATAGAATGCTGAAATTAATTAGAAGAATAATATTAGTTTTACAAACTTTTTATTTAAACTCCTGTATATAAATTGATATATTATAAAATGATTGGAGGAGTGAATATATAAAATAAATTCTTCTAACGAAGGATAATAATGTATAAATAAATAAATGATATCATACCAATTTGGATACATAAGTTTGTATAAAAAAATTCTAAGAGTAACACCACTTTAATTAGAACGACACCTTTTTATGGATTAAGTGTGACACATATGGCTCTTTAATTAAGCATTCTGATTTTGGGTTAGGAGTTAATTAATTTCATTTGGATGATGGATGAATCAAAAGTTCACAATATTATATTTTAACAATTTATTACTTTTAAATATTATTGATTATTTCATTACACAATATTGATATTGAGAATTAAAGTCACGTAGGTGCCATAAACAATAATCTATTTGCGAAGAAATGAAAGCACTATTTTGGTGCTACTGTGTAAAAATCCGGCAGCCCAAATTAGTGCAAAAAATTGTATAAAAGCTGGTATAATCCATACGGATATGCTTTTTTGTAATTACAAGAAATTGCTTTCATTAGTGATGCTAGTAGAGTTGGCCGGCATACTCACTGTGATGCTTAAATCAATGTCCGTGGAATGTTTACGAGCTAAAATGAGTTGAAACTAACTAGTATCAGCAAGTCAATATTGTTACCTTAATTTCCCCCGGTGGATATTGTTGACTTGTGCCTTAATCCGTGGGAGTAATAGTTAGCAACTAGCCCTTGCGTAACTGCTAATTAACCAAGGTTAAGTTAGCTAAAGTGGAGTACAAGTTAATTAAGCTTCTCTTATGAGCGATATTACTCTAACAAACTACTTTTATAAACTCATCTATTAGATTGATATAGCATCATTTTATGATTATTACGTCAACCATTTTAATTAACATAATTTATTATCAATAGTTATGCATTCAATTACATCATATCGTATCAGTTTGTATGAGTAAGTTTGTATAAAAAGTTTGTAAGAGTATATTACTCTTCTCTTATAAATATATGATAGCCACTTCCTTTATTATGAGGAAGACAGTAGGGGAAGCTCCTGATTGTATTGCTCAAAGTTTTACATTAATTGAGTTATGGGGTTCATTGGATCGGGTCATAGACCGAGTCAGGCTCATATGCTTCGTTTGATTTGATGTATTAAGAAAGTGTCTTGTTATTTGTGGGTTGGGTAGCCCATTGGATTGTATTTGGCCTTATATAGGTTCAAATGAGTTGTTCTATTTTACCCTCATTTTTTATTTTTTAATCCCTACTTTTAAACTCATCTAATTAAAAATTTCATATCCTTATTTTTTATCTCATTAAACCCCACTTTATTCCACGATTACCCTTTATTAAATGTTATATGATTTTTACAGGGTAGTTTTATTCAACTCCCATTTTTTAACTTAATATACCCACTTTATTTCAAAACTAATCTTTTAATATATATTAACTATTCATTACCCATATATATGACTTGACTTTTATAAAATTATTAGATACAAAAATAATTCCTCATTCCAATTTAATTTGATTGTATATTAATGTTTAATTCTATTAATTTTGGTTGGATTGGCTCAATTGATTTTTCTTTTTCATTGTTTATAACTGTTTGAGTAAATAATTTGAGGAAAGCAATAAACCCATTCTAGTAAACCAAAGGCATAAGATTTCGAATTTTTTTTTTTTTTTGCTTAATTCATTTGTTTGGCCTTGCTGGAAGCTTGGAACTCATGCTGTAACTTAACTTTCAGTTGCTTTTGCTCTTGAGTCTGCTTGAAAAAATGCCTATGAATCTGAAAGTATTAAAAAGAAAATTTTTTATTGACTTTTTCTTGTCCATTGCTATATCCGTCTAAAGATAATTTTAATTTATTTTTATCATGAATTGAAGATTAGTACTAGATATATTCATGAATATATATATATATATATATATATATATATATATATATATATATACACACACACATCAAACAAAGTTTATTATTCAAGTTTTAAAATGTATAAAACATATTGGAGATTAAAATATTTAAGAGATCAAATTTAAGATTTATAACTTATAAATGTAATGTAATTGTTAATGCCAAAGATCGATCGACCTCCAGCTCAGCAGTAAAATTTGTATTTGTTGTAAAGGACCTGACTCAGCCAGAAGGCAATGATGGAGTGTGTGGAGAAGGAAGGGAAAGTAGAGAATTTTGGGTCACGTGTCCGTCAAGATGGCTGTTGTGTTATGATTAGCCAAAGCTCCAGTGGCTTGAATGATCTGCACACAAATAGAAAATAAAGGGTCAGAGGCGTCGGTGTTGCCGGCGATAATCCTCCGACGCTCAAGTCAGAGATTAACTATAGAGTGAAAATTTTTGGTCGACCAGGGGGAGACAAGGTAGAGAGGGAGAGGGGTTTCTAAAGAGAGAAATTGTTTCCCAAACCTTGATTTGCAGCCAAAGACTATATTTATATGAGAGTTTGCTTACAGGTGGCGAGATGCATGTAATATGGTTGACATGTGGCGAGGTGCATGCAACATGGTTAACAGGTGGCGAGGTGCATGCAACATGATTGACAAGTGGCGAGATGCATGGAGCTTGATTGACTCCATGCTACATGCAAGGGAGTTGACAGTAACACTTGGAGCCATGGAGACACCTGGAGAGAGGCCTCTATGGAATCCAGTGCCTCTAATATTTTATTAAATTTTATTGAACTTGGGAAATAGTCATTGAACCCAGGAGGAGCAGTTCTCATTAAATACTTCTTCTAACATTGACGGCTCTGATTTAGTAACTTGTGCCATACAATATCTTTCAAGATGACATTGGAGATCGTATCCTTCGTCAACCAAACAAGACGCTTGTTACACAATTATCTGGTCAACCAGAAGTTCTCAATAATAGGAGTAATGACGAAGTCCTTATCAACCAAACCAATAATGAAAGATCCACCATCCCAAGAGTTATGCTGCCATGCAAGATAAAAGACCCAGTTATTCCAATTAAAGTACAAGGAAAAATTGTATGCCTTGGTGATGTAGCTTGAAAAATTAACTTCATTGGTTATCCTAATTTTTCATCCAACAGCTAGCCCCCCAAGTTCCAAGTCAAAGCATTAGCATTTGGCTTGGGACTTGACTCTTTGATGAATACATTAAGCAATACTCCATATGCATTAGTACCATATTCTTAATTGTATTCTTTTCTTCAAATTTGATTCAAATACTAGTAACTCTCACTATTTGCTTCACAATTCTTACTTTGCCTTTTTGTGTTAACTTCTCTCTAGCAAGGAGAACAAGATTGTAAGTGAATTTGTCATTGTGTTGCTCAATATAAATGGAGAAGACTTCGTCGCCATCTCTGAATCTACTAGAGTGCAGGTAATTTAGCTTCACCCTTTAGCTTGTCAACCAAACCCGCATAGACCTTCTAATTTCAACACAAAGCTTCCATTAATTGCTAAAGTGACTTTTGGAGGAAAAGATGCGACTGGTTGCAAGGCACGAACAAGCAGCACAAATTCTTAAAATCTTTCTAGTCAACCAGGATTTAGATGAAGTCTTCATATGTGGAGTTTTCACAAAATCCAACCTAATATCATTAAATATATGGAGGGCTTGGTATTTCTTTCTTCTCATGAATTGATGACAAAGACTTGTATTTGTCTCGTCCCTCTTCATTTGAGTATGTCTTCTATGATTGTTTCTTCCACTTGAAAAGGTTGATGAAGAGGCCGATGTCTGTTGTGGAGGCTATGGTGCTCAGCAATATTGAGTGGAATGTATAGCCTTGATAGACCTTAGATGTTGTGCGCTTATTAATTAAGTTGCCATCTCAAACGGTAATCTTGAATAGAGGGATTTTCATCGACCAAGTGCACTAACTTAAATATCTGTCTTAACAACTTATTCACATATTTAATAGTTGCACTGTAGGCACCAAATGCTTATCTATCATATTAGCACTTCAAGTGGTGATCATATGTAATGGTCTTGGTTGACTAGATACACGACATGGAAAACCTCATATGGGGAATCATTCAAATAGAAGGTAAATTTACCTTAGACAAATCTTACAATGGCGAAAATATATGACGGTTACATCCTAGGCATCATATGCCCTGTGGCTGCTTCAACATTTCTAATGGAGAAATAAACCAATATCTTAGTTGACCCATCATGTAGTGCTAAAAATCTTTCTTGGTGAATTTGGGCAACAATACTTCAGGCACTGAATCACCTTTTCTATTAAATTTGGGTAATAGTATATCGGGCGCCAGTTCGCCTTTTAAGTTTAGGCTTACGTACCCATGATTGCTCAAGTACTTTAAATGGAGAAAATAAGTAAAGGTCTTGGTTGACCTAACACGTGCTAGAAATTTTTCCTGGTGAATTCGGGTAATAGTACCTCAAGCGCCGGATCGCCACTCTTGGTGAATTTGGATAAGAGTATCTCGAGCGCCAGTTGGCCTTTTAAGTTTAGGCATGATGTACCCATGATTGCTCTAGCACCTTAAATGGAGAAAATAAGTAAAGGTCCTGGTCGACCTAACATGTTGTGTTAGAAATTTTTCCTGGTGAATTCAGGTAATAGTACCTCGGGCGCCGGACCGTCGCTCCTGGTGAATTTGGGTAAGAGTACTTCGGGCACCGGATCGCCCTTTAAGTTTAGACATCATGCGCCCATGGTTGCTTCAGTACTTTAAATAGAAAAAATAAGTAATGGTCCTGGTCGACCTAACACGTTGTGCTAAAAATTTTTCCTGGTGAATTCGGGTAATAATACCTCGGGCGTCGAATCACTGCTCCTGTGAATTTGGGTAAGAGTACCTTCGGCGCCAGTCCGCCTCGCCTGGTGAATTCGAGTAATAGTACCTCGGGTGCCAGTTCGCCCTTTAAGTTTAGGCATCACATGCCCTTAATTGCACTAGCATTTCAAGTGGAGAAATAAATCAAGGTCCTGGTTGACCTATTATCTTATGCTAGGCATTGAAGATTTTATGAAGATCCAAACACACCAAATGGAGAATCATCAACTTTTGAAGGATAGACATCCATCATAGACGTAATAAGGCAATATGATTCAAGAATTACAACTTGGTTGATGTATTTGGTGAAGTGTAAAACAAAGATACATGAACATATTTCATCTTCATTTTTAAAAATGTAATAAGACTTATTGAGTTCATAGGGAGGAACCAACCTTTGTTGTCTTTTTTGGGTAGTTCTTGTTGATGAATACAAACACCAACTCTTTTGTTAAAGATCCAGTGGGTGCAAATTATCATCTCTTGGTCTAGACTAAATATTGGAATAGCTTTGTTAACTAGTTGACCACTATCATCCCTGGCATTCGGATTATAGATAAGGAGACTCTCCTCAACTTGCTCTTTCATGGCAATGGCATAACACGATCTTGCCAACTCTTGATCAACTCGCACAACTCTTACCCCTTCCTTGGTAGGAAATTTTGTTGTCAAGTGTTAGATAGAGATTGCTGCCTTAAAGTTGATTAGAGCTGGTCTACCAAGGATAACATTATAAGCACTAGAAAAATCTACCACCAAGAAATTCACAAAGGTGGCTCTCTTATGAAAACCATCTTCTACTGTTGCTGATAACTGAATTAAATCAATGGGTGTCACACAATCTCTTATAAAACCTTTTAGTGTCTTCTTTAGTGAAGAGTAATGGAGTATGGAAAAGGCGAGGTTGTTTTACAACCCTTGTTGACACGCCAACCTCTAGAGCTTCTGTACAGCCCCAACCTCTCTTGCATGGGCTTTTAAAGCACGATGTGAATTTCCCCTAACAATTGTATCAACGATGGCTGTCTTTTTCTCAGTCGACCTAGTATGCTTCCTTTGCTTTGGTTGACCAGGGGGAGATAGAAGAGAAGATCAAATTTCAAAGGCTTAGGATGAGTCAGCAAATTCTTGTCCTTGATTGCATCAAAGATCTCACCACAAGTGGCATTTAATGGAGTACATTGGAGATATTGGACCTCTGCTATTTTACTCACCTTGGCAACAGTTTATGCTTCCCTCAGTCGACTATGACGATCTATTATTGAAGGTCTCTAATTGTCATTTCTATTTTTATTTCGTTCTCCAGAACGACTACCCTCTCCTCGTTGACTGGCTCTTAAGACCTCAAACTCTTCTTCAGCTTGAGCATATGTCTGAGCCTTCTTATACATCATAGCATATGAAGTTTGCATATTATCTCGTATTGCCCACCATAGCCTAGTCGACCTAATCCCACTGATCATACCATCTAAGGTCACAAGATCATTGAAAGCACCAAGTTTTATCACTTCTGCGTGATATCTTTCGACATAACTCATCAAGCTTTCATTTTTCCCTTGTTATAAAGTTAACAAGTGTGCCTTAGATTTTCTCGGTGCTCTAACCCCAATAAAATGAGAGATAAACTCTTTTGAAAGCTGAGAGAACGAACCTATACACCCTGGCTTTAAAGATCTATACCAGGATCGGGCTGGTCCAGTCAAGGTGAGAGGAAAGACTCTGCACATAGCATCCTCATAAATAGGTTGAAGTGCCATGGTCTCTCTGAATAACTTCACATGTTCTACTAGGTCGACCAGCCCGTTGTACATGTCCATTTGGGGCATGGAGAATTTCCTGGGTAGTATGGAAGTCGCAACTGTAGGAGTAAAAGGAGATTCTAATTCCTCTATGATTTCTTCTATTGAATTTCTTTCTCTTTGTGCCTCTTTCAAGGTTCGCAACTCTTCGCGCATAAGCCTGAACTCCTCTTGGGTTTTATCCACTTCTTGCTCCTTATGTCACCTTTTACTTTTACGATGCGAATTTAAGGAATATTGAAGGTCTTCATCATCTAAATCATCCCTGGTTCTTGTTTTTGAACTACCAGAGCGGCTGTGGTCAAGATGAGATTGATTTTCTAATGCTTTACCGGTATGTCGACCAGAAGCATATGGCCCTTTCTTTCCACGATCATGTCACTTACTCGCACTCGTTCCACCCGCTAGTGCATCGTACGATTGACCAGATGCACCCGGATCATTTACCAAGACCCCATCACCATCAACATGTAAAGCATTCTTCACTTGTGCAGTAAGAGCTTGTATTTGGGTTTGCATCTGAACACTTTGTTGGTTCATAAGCTTTAACTGTTCTTGAATAGCCATCGCATCTTGTTGTCGTGACCTTTTTCCTTCATCTCTCCTGGCGGGTTATTCATGGCAATATATATGGCTTTTTATCAAAGTCCCCACAGACGGCGCCAACTGTTGATGCCAAAAATCTGTCGACCTCCAGCTCAGCAGTAAAATCTGTATTTGTTGTGAAGGACCTGACTCAGCCAGAAGACAATGATGGAGTGTGTAGAGAAGGAGGGGAAAGTAGGAAATTTTGGGTCATGTGTCCCTCAAGATGGCTGTTGTGTTATGATTAGCTAAGGCTCCAGTGGCTTGAATGATCTGCACATAAATAGAAAATAAAGGGTCAGAGGCACCGGTGTTGCCGGCGATAATCCTCCGACGCTCAAGTCAGAGATTAACTATAGAGTGAAAATTTTTGGTCGACCAAGGGGAGACGAGGTAGAGAAGGAGAGGGGTTTCTAGAGAGAGAAATTGTTTCCCAAACCTTGATTTGCAGCCAAAGACTATATTCATAGGAGAGTTTGCTTACAGGTGGCGAGATGCATGTAATATGGTTGACAGGTGGCAAGGTGCATGCAACATGGTTGACAGGTGGCGAGATGCATGGAGCTTGGTTGACTCCATGCTGCATGCAAAGGAGTTGACAGTAACACTTGGAGCCATAGAGACACCTGGAGAGAGGCCTCTATGGAATCCAGTGCCTCTAATATTTTATTAAATTTTATTGAACTTGGGAAATAATCATTGAACCCAAGAGGAGCAGTTCTCATTAAATACTTTTTCTGACATTGACAGCTCTTATTTTGTAACTTGTGCCATATAATATCTTTGAAGATGAAATTAGAGATCGTATCCTTCATCGACCAAACAAGACGCTTATTACACAATTATCTGGTCAAGTAGAAGTTCTCAATAATAGGAGTAATGACGAAGTCCTTGTTGACCAAACCAATAATGAAGGATTCACCATCCCAAGAGTTATGCTACCATGCAGGATAAAAAACCCAGTTATTTCAATTAAAGTACAAGGAAAACTTGTATGCCTTGGTGATGTGGCTTGAAAAATTAACTTCATTGGTTATCCTAATTTTTTATCCAACAGTAATATAAGTGTATTTTAGGATTTTGTCTTTTTGATAATTTTATTTAGGAATAAAATCGTCAAAATATCAAAAGATAAAAATAGGTTCTTATGAATTCAAAAGTGTGAACTAAATAGAACTAGTCGTTCACATTTTTCTTCTCCGAAAGTAGAAAATAATGACTGATCTACCAAGATTGAGCTACGTGAAATTGTATAAAGTGATTATTCTTTTATGAAATTAATTCCATGCAACCAATGGTAAATGATGATGTAATAAATCATCTAGTAAGTTTGTTATGTATCAAGTTATATAGAGTTGGTCTTTATGTATAAAATTCTCCTTGTACAAGGTTATTTTAAAAAAACGAAAAAGATTCGCCACAGTATTCTTTTAAGTGCCCCAACCACTAGAATTTTATTACTTCGGTTTTTATGCATTCAATCTTCGAAAGTTTCGCAGTCGACCTCATATAATGAATGAAATTAAGTAGACTAATGTTTTATAATTTAATTAAAAATACAATAAAAAATTAAAAAATTGAATACAATGTTTTTCTTGAAACAAGTTTTTAATACAATACATAACTTATAAATAAATTTACTATTTATTCTAATATTTGTTCATTTAGTAAAAATAAATATGTTGATGCACGATTTTCGAACGATCAAAAGCAAGTTAAAGTTCAGACAGAACATCGGTTCGGGTCTTGAGAATAGAAAAAATGATCAAAGGTGCCTACAAGAACCCTCTGAAGCTCAAGTCAATTTCTGTCACACCAGAATTTTTTAAAAGAATTTCGTAGAATAAAAAGCTTTCAAAAGTAAATGACATTTAGAAAGAAAAAAAGTTTAGAGAAAATGTATATATCTTGAATGAATATCAAGAGAGTTTATATAAACATCGAAAGGGGTCATTGTAGAACCTAGATAACAAGCTTTGATAATGGGTTTTTACAATGGATTTACTATATATTGGATTAATTAATGCTTAATTTTAGATAGACGTAACAAAATCTATTAAAGTTATTTTGAGAATAGTTTTAAGGTGATGAAATTAAGATGAGTGAAAATCTAATTTATTAAATTATACTTGAGAAGTGTAACTAAAAAATAGACGTTAAAAATATTATTTTAAATACGTATAGCTTATCTATATTCTATGGTGCATACGACACGACGCACAACCAGGATCAAATCAAGTGGGTCTTGACTTTCAGATTAAGATAAGAACCTGCAGACAAGAGCAGTCGTTGTGTCAATTCACCTGCTGTAACTGTACAAATCTCCAATTGCTTTTCATATAATTAATCACTGAATTTGACTGAAACAAAAAAGTCAGTACTTTAGATTTAATAAGAAAACTGCCACTCAATTCCTAAATTACCTTTTAGCCATTCACTTTTCAGTTTCAGTATTTAATGAACTAACCTTATTACTTGGACCATCTTGGGTTTTCAAGTGGGGAGTTTGCCAATCCGATATTTGGGGGTGCCACTGATTAGTACCAGATTACGCCTTTCAGACTGTGTTCCTTTGATAGAGCGGATTCTCTCGAGGGTCAGATTGTGGACATCTGCTGTGCTGACTTATGCTGGCCGTCTCCAGTTGATTAAGTCGGTACTATTTTCCATCCAGGTCTATTGGTCATCTATGTTTATTTTACCGGCAGCTGTGGTACGGAAGATCGAGGGTATTCTGGCTGCTTTCCTATGGAAAGGAACCTCTTTGTCTCATTTTGGGGCCAAAGTAGCTTGGGATTCGGTTTGCTATCCATTGAAAGAAGGGGGTTTAGGAATCAAGCGAGTGAAGGAGTGGAATCGTGCTGCTATTTTGAAGCATGTTTGGAGACTTCTTTCTGACAAGTCTTCCACATGGTCTTTTTGGGTTCATAAGGTACTCCTTCGGGGTCGCTCGTTTTGGCAGGTTCGGGTTACTTCTGGAGCCTCCTGGTCTTGGAGGAAGATTTTACAGAGTCGGGATTGGTGCAGGGGTAAATTTGTCTCTTCTATTGGAGATGGGCGTGATACCTCACTTTGGCAGGATTACTTGTTGCCGCAGGGGCGTCTTTGTGATTTGTTTTCATTCAGAACTCTTTCATCTACAGGTCTTCCCTCAGATGCAAAGGTCTCAGCTATCATTCAGGATGGAGATTGGGCTTTTCCTGAAGGTGGACCGGACCTCAGACGGGTTTGGGACTCTATCCGCATCCGACCTATGATGGGGACTCTTGACCATATTGTTTGGAAGGGTCACACCTCTGGTATTTTCTCTATTGCCTCAGCGTGGGAATTATTACGGAGTAGACGCTCGGTAAACTCCTTTCATCATCTTCTGTGGTTCCCTGGCCATATTCCAAGGCACTCCTTTATACTTTGGCTTGCCTCATTGGGCCGTCTTCGTACTATGGATCGACTACGAAGTCATGGCATGTTATCTTCTTCAGGCTGTGTTCTCTGTGCTTCAGCAAATGAGACGCACGAGCATCTTTTCTTCAGCTGTCCTTTCTCGTCTTCTGTATGGGGGGAGATTTCAGCTAAGACTCTTATTGTTTGGCCATCTTCTGGTTGGCTCTCTCTACTTCATTGGGCTTCTCTTCATCTTCAAGACAGGAAGAATTTTGGGCATATCCTTGCACGTTTGGTTTTCTCTGCTACAGTTTATTTTCTATGGTATGAGAGGAATGATCGTGTATATCAGCAGCGACATCGGACTCGTCGTCAGGTGATTGATGAGATTTTTGCATTGGTCCGCTCTCGGCTTCTTACCATTGAGGCCAAGTATGTGATCACTGCTCAGCTTCGTGCTATATGGGGCCTTCGTTATTAGTTGGTTTTTTGAGTTTTGTTTTGTTTAATTGGGCACATGCGCCCTTTTGTTGCATTATCTTGGGAATGTTAGCTTTGTTGCGGTCGTTATTGGGCCTACGCACCTTTTCTTTTTTGTTTGGGCCTTTTGGATCCATATCTTGCTTTTTGTTTGAGGCTTTTAGGCTTCGTTTTTCTTCCTTTTGGACTTGTGAGTACTAAGTACTCTTCTTGGGGTATGCCCCTCGTATTTTGTACAATCAATTTTCTTTTTATGTGAATAGTAATTTTTCCAAAAAAAAACCTTATTACTTGGAACTAAAAAAAATACAACATTAGAAAGATTAATAAGATTCGAAGAAAGACACTCAGAAACCATGAGATTTGTTAAGAATTTTAATTCTTGCATATACATGAAAATTGAAACAAAAAAGTCATTGCTGGATTCGACTAAAACAAAAAAGTCATTACCTTAGATTTAATAACAAAACTGTCACTCTTTTTTTTTCTTTTAAGCCATCCACTTTTCAGTTTCACTATTTAATGAACTAACCTTATTGCTTGCAACTAAAAATACAACATTAGAAAGAATAATAAAATCCAAGGAAACATATTCAAAAACCATTAGATTTGTTAATGTTATGGCCATAACAGAATTGGGCCTTAATTAAACTTAACATAGTAAGCCCATTACTGAAGCCTATTATCTATTGTCTGTATCCTACAATGACTCCTTCTAATTCCTATGTAAACCTTCTGCTTTTTCACTCAAGGTATGGACATTTTTCTAAACTATTTTTCTCTCTATATTTCCTTTGTTTTTGAGAGCTTCTCTCACTAGAAAATTCTCTAAGAAAATTTTAGTGTGCTAGAAACTGACTTAGGCATCAGAGGGTTCTCACTGGCACCACCATCGGCACCCCTGACTATTTTCTTTATTCTTAGGATTGGATCCCACGTAGAAGCCTCAGCCAGATTTTCGGTCGTTTGAAAATCGTGCATCAACAGTTGGCGCTGTCTGTGGGGACGGCAATCTAAGCCTCCTTAGTTGTTACTCCCATCCAAACATAATCACACATATCATGAGCCACACATTCCAACACTTAACCTCCCAGGAGGTTGACAAAGAAATCGAGGTAGAGCCCCTCCTTGACGCCGAAGGGTAGTTGATACTGGGAGAGTTTTAGTAATATCCTCTAGGATGGCAACTAACCTCGGACAACCCCGACTTCTATCTAGGAGACCAAAGAAAGGCAAGACGAGTCAATTGACAACCATGGAGCACAACATGCAAAACTTTGGTGAACAGATGAACCGTATGATGACCATGTTCAACCAAACTTTTGGACGGAGTACTCAACAAGCTGGAAATGCTACTGGAAACACCTCAAGGAATCTATGATAGTAGCTAATGTCCCAGTTGATGTAGGTGGACATACTGACCTAGTCGCCCAAACTGCTGGATTACCTCTCCAACAGGTCATCCAACGAAATCTTTCCCATCTTGTTGTTCAGGGAGGGGATGGTCGTCCAAAGATTCCCCCATCCTCCACCTGTAATATCTAAACAACGGTTGGCAGCAGTAGACCTTCGTCACTCTCTAAACAAAAAGCGTCATGTAAGTGTTAAGCGAGGATCAAAAGGAAGTAAAATGTTGATGAGACAACCTATTCCTATCACGGTCCTTATGCTCCAAAGGGCAACTTCCAGTAAAAAAGAAATCGTTCTAACTCAGCACCTAGAAGTAAGAATCACAACCCAGATGTTATTCCAATGGAAATCTCAGAAGAGGAAACATTAGATAATCACCATGCAGAGTTCAAGCGAGAAATGGATGAAAAAATTAATAAATTAAAGGAGTTGATTAAGCGTTCAGATGGAGAAAAGGATGGTCGTCCACAATGGGAATCACCCTTTATTAAAGATATTCTTAGGGAAAGACACCCGTATTAATTTTGAATGCCACAACTTGAACTTTACCAAGGGACGACTAAACCCCGAGAACACTTAAACTCTTTTGTATCTCACATGGAGGTACAGGGAGTCTCAGGGGGAATAATATGTAAAACTTTCTCTCTTACCCTTGGAGGATCAGTGAAGCAATGGTATAGGAGGTTACTGGCCTCATCCATCTCCAGCTTTGATGAGCTTGCTCTTAGTTTTCTCACACACTTTAGCGATATGAAAGCAAGAAGCCGACCGACATAGAGTCTTCTTTCAATCACGCAAGATCGTAATGAATCGCTCTGTGCATTTGTGGATAGGTTTAAGCTGGAGGTCACTCAAGTGGACCAATTTGATGATGGTTATGCTATGCAAGGTTTGTTTCAAGGAATCAAAGGGGAGCTCCCTCTAGCATGGGAATTCTTTGTTAACCTCCTGCGCACATACCAAGAAGTATTGGCAAGGGTTTCTAGCCATATTGATGTAGAGAAAATTTATCAAGCAAATTACCCTGGGCAGACTCTCATGACGCCTAATTCCTCACGTGTAGATGGATGGTCATATGACAATCACAATAGAGAACATCGCGATATAAATGAGAGGTAAACCTTGGACCGACACTCTGTGCACGATATATGTAGAAATTATCGTCTCTTATTGCAAGGTTCATCCACCTAATCTCACCAGGAGTATCATGATCGATGCTAGGAAGAGCACTGTGGATATGTTTGGTGCACGACATTGTATAGTACTATTTTACTATATTGTATTAAATAATGTAATACATGTGTTTGGTGCTAACTTAGTATAGTATTAATTAATACAAAGTACAACACTTAGATGCATCAATATTATATTAAATTATGTAGAGCTAATGTATGACATTAGCATTACATTGTATAACATTAATAAAAAATATCAAAATTATCCCTCACTACAAGAAAAATGACCATATTTGGCGGTCTTTGACCGTCAAATATGTATATATTTGGCGGTCTTAAAAACGCCACCAATGGCACCGCCAAATATAATCAATTTGACAATATTTGGCGGTTGGTCAAAGTACCAAATATGCATCTAACCATACTTGGCGGTCAAAGACTGCCAAGTATGATAGATTAAAAAATTTAAAAAAAATATACTTGACGGTCAAAAGACCGCCAAGTATAATAGTTTTAGAAATTAAAAAAAATACTTGGCAGTTTTTAACCGCCAAGTATTTAAAAAAATTAATATATATAACAAATATTTTAAAAATTTAATAAATTCATAATATATATATAATAAGTATTTTAAAAATTTTAATAAATTCATAATATATAGAGCAAACCACAAAGAAATAATATGCTTTTTCAATTAGAAAGGGAAAAAAAATCTCACTGCCTAATCTAAAAATAATAATTATAATTTGGATCATTCAAGGAAACCAACACAATAAAATAAAGAACCATAATAAAATTAAAGAAGTTGGATTAAATTATGCTGCAGCTCATGATTAAGCTTGCACTAAGTTGAGAATAATTCAAATCAGCCATAAGTCTACTACCAGCACTACTAATAGAATGAGATCTCCACAAAATATCATTTATCGCACCTAACCAATGGTTGAAATTTAATATAACAAAATACAAATGAAATGACATTTCATTACAAGGGGGGAAAAAACCCAACTGGATTATAAATTTATGAAAAAATACATCAAATGTGTAACTGAAGTAAAATGATGGCAAGCTACCGACTTAATATCTATTACTCAACCAACCCCAACATCTTGGATGGGGTTTAGATTAAAAACCCCATCACATATTTCACCCCTAGTCATATCTCTTCCTCTATCATTTACCGTAGAATTTATTTGTTATTACCAACTCCTCATGACTTTCAAGAGACTTTCTTTCTATATGATTCAAATAGAATATAGAGACACCAGTAGCACTTTTAGAAGTGGTGGTGAACACAAGCATCTTTCATCCTCACCCCATATCATAAAGCTATTTTACTCCTATAAATTTCATACCAAATGCAAAGGCAAGAAGTCTACGTAAATTTTCCATCCCACCACCCTCTACCCCAAAAGAGAGAAAAAGAAGTAGACATTTAATAGTGTACAAGAGGTAATTCCATCCTAACTAATAAAACTAAAATCAAACATGAAACTATAAAGTATGTAGTAATACACTAGCTTCTAGCACAACCAGATAACAGTATACAAATGGACAGATCTACATTATGTGAAAAAAATAAATGTTCCACTAGATACTATAAAGGAATGCGAGTACAAGGTTCGCCACATATTCAACTCATGCACTGAAAAACAAGCGAGTGGTTCACTTGCCTTTAGAAGTTCATAGATATAATACCGAATTTCAAAGTCCAAAAGTGTTGGATAAAGCACTTTAAAATCTGTGTTATTCACATATTCAAATATCAGACTCGGGGTCTTGGATTGCTGATCTCTAACAATATCAAGCAACTTGATAATATTTGGTCTGCCACAAAGATTTTGCAATATTTTAATCTCCCTTTTAATCTGCATTCAGAAGGAAAAACAAAGTAAGTCTCCAGACCCATTCCATAAACTGAGCCACATAATGCAAAGCGGATATCATTTGTCACAAGAATCATAAGCGTCACAAACAAAACCATCATTTTAACCAGCTAAAGATAAGCATACCAATCTAGCTCAACTTCAAATTGCATTAAATTAGCCAATAAATCAAGATACTCCATAAAGACCCCATGCACTTAGTAATATTTTACATAATTTGAGCCATAAATGCAAATAAGAACCTGCAGTCACCATAACCTTTATTTCGTTGCATAGAAGCAAACTAACAAAAAATCATAGACTTGAGAAAATTAGCTACAAAGCCTCAACTCACCTTCTTCTTCTTGACAGGCTTAAGAATCTTAATAATGCACTTCTCATTATCGGTGCAGTGTACGCCCTCAAACACCTCACTGTATTTCCCCCTCTCAACTTTCCTCACCACCTCATAGTCATCCTGCTCCCTATAAAACCAACCAAATCATCTTATCATACAAATACAAAGATTAATATCCCAAACACTAATCATGAAATCATGACAAAGAAATAAATACATGTAAAAACCGCCTCTGAAATGATTAAAAAGCAGCGTTTCTAAGCAAACAACGATTTCCAAACTCCAACGTGAAACAGAGACCTTAACCAATAGCAACGACCAAAACAATGGATACTAAGCAAACAATGGTTTAAAAAGGTCAACTTTACCCCCACTGGACGGTAAGGGACTCGTAATCCCTGTACTCCTTGGGCCGAACCATATTGACATCCAAGTAAACCCTAGACTTGGAGGGGGCACCAGGGCGCCGAATCGATTTCCCGATCTTCTGCGCCAGTGTGTCGTGCGGCGTGGCAATCCACCTCAAGCGATTCTGCTGTTGCTGTGGCTGTGGCTATGGCTGTCAGGCGTGGGATAGCGACGCGCTGGAGGCGATTTGGCGGACTATTAGAGAAGGCGAAGCGGGGAAAGAAGAATATATAGAGGAAGGAAAGAAGGCTTGGTTGAGATTGTCGTGGATGTGTTCAATGAAAGTGAAAAGAGAGAATGAAGGGTTTTAGTGGTGCTGGTGGCGGTGGCGTTGGTGTATCGATAGAATGTGAACTGGAAAGGCCTTATGGCCATCTATTAATTTTAATTTAGGCTAAAAAGAAAGATAGCCGGAACGGGAATCGGCTCCTCAATTCTATCAAGCTATCATTTTCTTTTTGCCCTTGCCCTTTCTCTGAAAACGACATCGTATTTGTACACTGGAATTTTTTTTTTACCGGCCAATTTCTTTATCTACAGCCCTGAGGTTCCTTCGATGAACTGGCAATTGGCCGCGTGTGTTAAATAACACTAGAAATTTGCTCACGGAAATCCAAGATATTCCGTGAATTTCACTGGCAATTGGCAATTGTGAATTTCACATAAATCCATCTCTATTAAAATTTATCAAAATAGTACCCAGTTCAGTTCAGTCCCTATATTTCAAACTTTTTCATTTACACCATTAAACTAATTTTTTATAATTTTTAGAGCACTAAATGTTTTAATTTAATTTTTAAAATAAATTATAATAATTTTTTGCATATTTAAAATATTATATTATTACAAAACAATTTTTTTGATATTGTTAATTACTAATTTTTATCAAAGCAATTAAATAATGTGATTTTCATCACTTTGAAATTAAAAAATAATTTTTTTATTTCATAAAATTTATACATTTAAACATTTTTATAAAATTTAATATTTAAAAATTTATTCTTTTCATACATGTAATAATGTATCTTTAATTTAAAGATTTTTAAAAATTATTTTTAATTTTATATTAAAAATAAAATTATATTGTTTAATTATATTTAAATAAATTTATTAAAATTTTAAATATTATATTCACATATTTGAAAGAAAAAATGAAAAGAAATAGGGAAATTTGAGAGGGAAAAGAAAAAAATTACATTTTCACATACTTGTCAAACTTTTATACAAATGTGATATATATATGATTGAATAAAGATAAAAAGTGACAAATAAGATGAATTAATAGGTTTGACTTTTAAGACATGGTTAAATTTCTCACTTTTCTTAAAAACTGCCAAATAAAAAAATTGTGAAGTGACAAATATGCAAAAAATTCTTGTAGTGCCTATGAAATTCTATATATCCAACAATGCCCTCTAATTTTTTTCAATTTTAAAATAAATAAAGATGTATTTAATAGATAAGTTATAAAATCAAATTTATTTAAAATTTGTTTTCTAAAAATAAAAAATGGATGAAGGGAGTCACCGCCCCCACTAGGTGACACCAAAGATCCACTGCCCTCGCTAGACCAATTGGCACTTGACATGCCACCATAAATTCGAATTGTCTAATAGGTCTAGTAGGGGCATTGGACCCCAAATAATTTTTTCAACAATTAATAATTGTTCAATAAATTACTAAATAACTAATTTTATAAATAAACTAAAAATATATTTATACTTTGTATATCTTTTTAAAAAAAAATCTTACTTTTGTACAAATTAATATAATACATGAGTACACCAAACACTATATAATTTTGACATAACATTATTTTTAGTACTATACAATGCAATGTTATATAATACAATACAATACTATACTATATAATGTCGCGTGCCAAATATGAGCTGTATGTTTATATTACTTAACATGCCATAGCAAGATATCTTAAAAGAAATCAAAGATAAGGGACTACTGAAAGAACCTGCTCTTTTACGATCAAATCCATGAGCTAGAGACAAGAGAAAGTTTTGTCATTTCCACCGAGCTCATAGTCATAACACGGCATATTGCTTTGAACTTAGGAAACAAATTGAGGGTTTTATCAAGGCTGGCCAACTACAAGAATACATTTATCACTGCCTCCCCCTCCTCCCCCACCCCACCCCCCTCCCCCCCTCTCCCGAGCCATCTAGTAAGAATGACAAAGGGAAAGAACCATTAGAAGAAGTAGCCACGATTTTTGGCGAAGTAATGGCTGGTCCAAGTACCTAGGCTCGAAGGCACCTGGCTAGGCAGGCAAGATATGACCTCCCTCGCCATGAACTTGATGGCTTCCTCTAATAATGCTAGCTATCATGACGTTATCTCTTTTTCATCTCAAGATGCTCAGGATATCTATCATCCTCATTATGATGCCTTGGTCCTCATAGTAATTGTGGCCAACAAAAGGTTAAAAAGAGTATTGATGGATAATGGAAGCTCAGCTGACATAATGTCATTGGATGCATTTGATTGACTAGGTTTTAACTGTAGAGATATGAAAGGTATCCAAACTTCTCTAATGGGACTAGCTCGAGGAAAGGTTGTTCCCGAAGGAGTAATTTTGTTACCTGTGACCTTGGGAGAATGCTCCCTACAGACAGCCAAGATAGTAAACGTTCTCGTGATAGATCATCCACATGTTTAAAATGCCATTCTTGGGCGGCCATCACTTTATGACTTCAAACTAGTATTGGGTGTCTATCATCATATCTTGAAATTTCTAACAACTTTAGTGATAAGATAAGTTAGAGATGAATAACGAACCTCTCGAGAATACTACAACATGGCTTTCAAAGAAAAGGCGCATAAGCTAATGATGCTTTAAGGAGAACCTTCTGAAGGGATGAAAAGTTTGGATCCACAAGACTTTGTGAAAGGGGAAGTTACAGTTCCAATGGAAGGAATGGTTGATGTCCCTATCCGTTTGGACAATCTAGAAAAGACAATGAAGTTGGGTAAGAGTCTTTCTAAACCAATCAAGGACAAATTGATTGATTTTCTTAGATAATATAGTGACATTTTTTCATGGCCTTATGAAGACATGCCAGGCATAGACCCAAGTATAGCTGTTCACCGTCTTAATGTCAACCCTCAAGCTCAGCTCATTCGAAAAAAGAGGAGGTACCAAGTCCCGAAGCATTTAGAGGCGATTACCTTAGAAGTTGAAAAGTTCTTGACAAGTGGAATCATTCCATAGGTAAAATATCCTGAGTGGCTCTCCAATGTAGTATTGGTGAAAAAAGCCAATGAAAAATGGCTAGCCTGTATTGACTTCAAAGATTTGAACAAGCACTACCCGAAAGATAGGTTTCCATTGCCCAAGATAGACCAACCAGTTGATGCTACAGCCGGCCATCAATTGCTAAGCTTCATGGATGCTTATTTTGGTTATAACCAGATTCCAATGTACTTGAAAGATAACGAAAAGACAACCTTCATAATAGATAGAGGGTTATACTGCTACCAAATGATGTCTTTTGGGTTGAAAAATGCTGGAGCAATCTATCAACGGTTAGTAAACTCCATGTTCACTCCTTTCCTTGGAAAGACCTTGGAAGTTTATGTTGACGACATGCTTACCAAGAGTATGGGTGCAAAATCCCACGTAGACGACCTCTGAACAACTTTTGACGACCTCTGAACAACTTTTGACATCCTCCGAAAACACAATATAAAGTTGAGTCCTACCAAATGTGCTTTTGGGGTGTCTTTAAGAAAGTTTTTAGGGTTTATTGTCACCCAGAGGGGAATAAAGGCCAATCTTGAGAAAATCCAAGCACTTCTGCGACTTGAGTCCCCTAAAACACCAAAAGATATACAAGTCCTCATTGAACAAGTTGCCACCTTGAGTCGCTTTGTTTCAAGAGCAATCAACAAACGTCACCATTTCTTTAAAGCTTTGAGGAAGTGTAAGCAACTTGAATGGATAAGAGAGTGTAAGAATGCTTTCCTACAGCTTAAGAGGTACTTAGGTTCTCCTCTTCTCCTCCCCGAAATAGTTACAGGGGAGCCACTCTTTCTCTATCTAACAGTCTCTATATTTGTAATTAGTGCAGCTCTTATCTATGAGGATCAGGGAATCCAAAGGCCAGTGTATTATGTGACTAAGGCTTTGACAAATGTTGAACGTTGATACCCTCTTATGGAGAAGCTTGCTCTCGCCCTAGTTATTGCTGCATGAAAGCTTCACCGATATTTCCAAGCATACACCATTTTGGTGCCAACTGAGCAACCTTTGAGACAGATCCTCTATCGTTCAAAGCCCTATAGAAGACTAATCAAGTGGTCTATTAAGTTAGGGGAATTTGATATACATTACAAGACATCAAAGGATAAGCAATCGTAGACTTCATTGTAGAGTTTTCAGGTAATGGAGTTGAAAAGTATGAGAAGGCTATGAAATCAAATGATTGACCAATGCCTATGGAAATGGATCCGCAGAAGGCCTGGGTCTTGTTCGTGGATGGATCCAATAAGATTGGTAGCAGAGTTGGCTTGATTTTGTCAACCCCAAATGGGGTAGAAGTTGTTGTGGCTTTACGTTTAATTTTAAAGCTACCAATAATGTCGTCGAATATGAAGCTCTCCTTGGAGGACTAAGGTTGGCAGTTGCTCTTAGAGTTGAAGAGTTTGCCATCCATAGTGATTAACAGTTAGTGGTTAACCAAATCCGTGGAGACTATCAGGCAAAAGGCTTTGCCATGATGGCTTACTTAGATAAACTTAACTTCTTTCTTTACAGTTTTAAAGCTTTTGACTTTATAAGAGTTCCAAGCTTAGAGAGTTCAAAGGCCGATAATTTAGCAAGAATTGCTTCTGGGGTAGACCCCATTTTACCAACTATATCTCATATGGTCATCCTAGAGTCTCCCAGTATATCAAAGTATAAATTTTCACTAGAAATATCAATGGTTATAAATGGTAGCCTATGCTAGATAGACCCTATCATTAAATTCCTAGAGACAGGGGAACTCCCAGTTGACCAAAATGAGGCAATTAGCGTAAGAGGGAGAGCATCAAAGTACACCATGGTTAATGGAGTTCTCTACAAAAGAGGATTCAACCTTTCTCTTTTGAAATGTCTTTGCCTAGAAGAAACTAGTTATGTTTTTAGAGAAATCCATGAAGGAATAAATGGTAACCATTTTCGTGGTCCATCGCTAGCTTATAAATGTATTAGACAAGGATACTACTGGCCGACCATGAAGAAGGATGTTAAGGCATTTTCAGCTAAGTGTGACAAGTGCCAAAAATGTGCCAAAATTCCAAGGAAGGCTTTTAAGAATATGACATCAATGGTGGCCCCATGACCATTCACCTAATAGGGACTAGACCTTATTGGAACTCTTCCAATGGGTACAGGTTAAATATGCTATTATTTCTATTGATTATTTCACTAAGTGAACAGAAGTTAAGCCCCCCACATCAATTACTAAAAAGAAAATCACAGACTTTATAAAGAGGTCAATTGTCTATAGGTTTGGTATCCTTTACACCATTATTATAAACAATGGCATGCAGTTTGATAATTCAAACTTTAGAAACTTCTCTAAGGAGTTAAACATCTCTTTATGCTTTTCCTCTCCAGCTTACCCTCAAGCAAACGATCAGGTGGAGGCTGTTAATAAAACCATTGAACACCTCCTCAAGACTAAGTTAGATGTTAGGAACGATGCATGGCCAGAGGAACTTCCATAAGTATTTTGGGCATACCAAATCACTACCCATACAGCAACAAGAGCAACCTCATACTCTTTGGTACTTGGCTTAGAAACAGTCGTTCCCGTTGAGATCGGTCTTCCATCATCTCGTACTGAAGGATATAGTGAAGAACTTAACCATGAAGCCCTTCAACTCAACTTGGATCTCCTTGAGGAGGAAATGGATCTCACTAGAATAAAAGTTGTTGCTTACAAGGAGATGGTTGCCCGATATTTTAACTCTAAGGTTGAGCGCCGATCCTTCAAAGAGGCAGATCTTGTTTTGAGACAAGTACTACAAAATACTCAAGATCCTACTGACTGAGCATTGGGACCTAACTAGGAGGGTCCTTATCAAGTCAAAGCAGTCATCCGACCAAGCATCTACAGACTGGTTACCATGGATGGGAGGCTTCTTCGTCATCCATGGAATGTTAAGCATTTAAAGAAGTATTATCCATAGTCTCTTTATATATATGATAACTCCCTCTAAGGACTTATGCATCTGTAATAACTCTTATAGGGAGACCTATACGTACTAAAGAGATTATCAATAAAGGGTTCGATTCATCACACTACAATTTGTTCATTTTTAAAGCTCATTGACAATCAAGTTAGAAGCACGCACAGAACATAAAAAGAGCAAAAGAGCACAACACTAGGAAAAGTTTTAGGAATTCTTATTATTTCAAAATTGGTATAAGATCGCCACTCATATAATCCAAGTAAGGTCGAATCATCACCTCTATTATTAAGCTAAAAACCAAAACAATGAAAGATAAAGTCAAGGCTTAGAAAACTAGTGTTGATATGATCATCCTATGTAGATAAGCATCTACCTATCCGAAAGAACTCCTACTACTTTTAAGAAGTGGCCTTATCATCTTCTTTTTTATCTAAAGATGATGGGGTAGATTCTCCTTGCTTGGCTTCCCAGGTTGCTGTGTCCAATATTGACTTATAATCCTCATCTTTTAGTATGAATCGGTGGAATTGTTTAGGATCTGAGTTCACTATTGGGAATGGAGACTCTCCCACCAAGTTTAACTCTTCAGCTATAGGAGACTAATCAATCTCTAGGTAGCGATAATGGAACCATTTACGTACACCACTAACCACATCAATATATGAATTTTTCATCATTCACTACAAGAAAAATGGGAATGGATGACGGGAACAAACAGTCATAAACAAGAGTGGATGATAGAGAATCCATCAGTCATCTATGTCACTGTCACTCATTCATGATAGAGAAAAAGTCTGTCATGAGCGTTGTGATAGTTTTTACATGTCATATGTCTATCACACTAGGAAATAATTTTTAATTGATTGCCTTGATTTTTTTACGGGAAATTGATTTTTCTAAAATTTGAATATTTTGGCAGGAAAATTGATTTTTTTAATTTCAATTTAATTTTGGCGGAAAAATTAGCATTTGATTTTTGGTACAAAAATTAATGGTTAATTTTTGGCATGTAAATTATGTTGTTTGTGATAGAATTAATGATTCTCTATCTCTGTCACAATATTTAAATTTAGTTTTGTAAAATTATAATTTTTTATTTAATTTATGCATTCTTGTATTTGAAATTCATTTAGAAATTTAATATGAACTAAAAATTAAAGTGCAAATCCAATTGAGTCCAAAAACACTTTATAGTAATAACATCCACATAACAATATATAGGACAAGTTCTATAGATCCATGTATATCATTACTAATACATAAGCTAAACCATCAGTAACTATCAACAACAAATTATTATTCTAATTCAAATCCAAAGCTAACAGCACATGATAGCCAACCAGATCAAATTTGAAGTTCACATGACAAATTCCAGTAACCTAGAGCAAATATTTTAAATTTGACTAGCTAAGTCAGCAAAACTCCTCCCATATTCAGCTAAATCTCCAGTAAAACTCCTCTTGTTGGGTTTTATAAATTATGTTAAAATTGTAGCCCAAACATAATAGCCTTCAACTTTTCCACGTTTTCTCAGTAAACGAACATAGAGAACCTAAGATAAAGTAACTTCATCAATTATCTCATTCATACAAGTACATAACAAAGCAATCACAAATTTAAGCAAACAACATCCCTATACACATGCAAAGTCAGGGACTCAATTGAACATTGAAGTATATCCTAACTGCCGGTAGGAAAGAAAATCACAACTCCTAACAACAAAATATATTAGGATGTAGAGCTCACCATTCGTTTGCTAATATAAGGCTACTAGTAAAAAAGTTATTTTTCAGTTTATAATTAAGAATTGATAAAAAGAAAGCAATTAGAGTAACTAATAAGAATATTGGGAAACACAAAATTGGAACAAAATTAAAAAAAAACAAAAGAATTATCGCAATCTTGACACCTAATTAGCCTAGCAAATTTGAAACTAGCATATATACACATTTTCCAAAAATTTTTTTTACAAAAATCATCAGCAGAGTACTTTATTATGTTTCCTTAAATGCTAACAACAGTTTGCCTAAATTACCAACCATGTAATAATAATCATTAATAACTATGAATCTCCCAAATGAAAGCATAACATTAATAACTTTAACTGCAAGAGCGCATACCTTCTGGAAGTAAATAACCATTGTTTAATGCAGGTCTCTCATCAGGTGCAACCTGAAAGGAATTTAGCAAACTTTTTTATCCAAGTTTAAGTGCATGAAGGTATATTGTTTTAAATCCCATCATTACACACCATGCAACATGGTTTGTATAGCATTGCGCAGAAAGTGAATGAAGATGTAAAATAGTCAGTTATGCATTGGGCAGTTTTTTAAGTTTATAGGAAATTTATGCTAATATGCAAAGGTAACAAGTGAAGACTTACCTTCTTACTAATGGTTATCATGAATTCAAAAATCTGGATGCTCAAACTTGGTCAACTTGAAGTAGATCTAGGGTCAATGTTCTATCTAGCTTGCCATCTCCCTCAAAAATTAACTAAATTCTTTTATGTTCTAACTTAACAAAAGAACTCATCATATCATATTCAATTCATAATCAACTTCATATCATAGTCAAATCAAATACTAATTACTTCACTTTTAGACATCCAAAACAAAGTAATGCCAGTTCTCAGATTTTTAACAAATAATCTACTTATCCAAATGATCTTAGATTTTACAGAGACCTTGTATACATAAAAATATAAAACTGTGTGAAATTTCATAGCATTAAGAATTCAGGAGCTAATCCAAATAATTTACGTTTTATGGTCCATCAATTCTATCAAACAATTTCCAGAATTGACATTTCTCTATTAAGAAAGACATAATAATTCACCATTAACTCCTAAAATCATAAAACCTTCCAAATTTAAACTAGACACAAAGGCAAGAAACTCTGAAAATTTTCATAATTTTATGAGACCCCTAGGCATCTCAAATAATTTTCCTAAAACTAATCTCCAGCAGGAAAACTGAAATTTAGTATTACATAGTCAACTTCAAAAATTCATAACAAATCGAATACTTAACATTTTCAGTCAAACCAATTTTAAACAAACTGCTAAAATGTCTATTTTAGCACATATAAAATTTAGAATCAAAATAAAATAACTATAGAGATTTTATAATCAAGAACAGAGATATTGTACTGAAAAATCAAGAACAAGTGAAGACAAGAGAAGAGAAGAGAAAAACCTGTTGAAGCTTCTTTTCTGATCAACATACAAAAGTTGTTGAATATCTCAATCTTTAGGATTTTCCTTGATGGGTCTTTTCCTAAAATATATCTTAGGGTTATTTTTGCAGAGATTTCATCAAATCAAATCTTTAGGGACTTTACTTGATGGGTTCTTACCTTCCTTTTGGTGAAACAATGGCTCCTACGGCAAAACCTCTTTTACCATTCTATCAAACATTGATTGCAATCAAATTTCAATTGCTAAAACATCCATGAACAAATCTGAGATGCAACCAAGCAATTTGGTCAACGAACCATACTAAGCTTTACAAAAACAAATACACATGCATATATTTCCTACATTGAAAGCACTAAACTCTTCCTTGCAAGGCAATAATGCCATTAACATTAGCTCCAAATAATTATACCAAACTAATGCAACAAATCCAAATGAAAGACACTAAAATGCAACTCTAAATCTAATTCGAAAAAATTACTTGTATCCTAAATCAAAAAGGGGAAAACCTAAACCCTAACCCCTCAATTTTTTTTAAAAAAAAAAATCTCAAATCCTAACCCAAAAGCATGAAATATTCCTAAAAAAAGCCAATATAACACTAATGTTTAAAGATTAAGAGCATACCAAAAATAAAATCTACCTTTGAAGGCTCGTAGAGTAATTTCCAAAGCTGCTTCAATGTCTCCATGAACAATTGAAGAACAAATTGTTTATAGAATGGTAAAAGAGCAAGAGCAAGGTGAGATCGAGAGCTATTGTTCAAGGGTGAGAGAGAGCATGGCGAGATTGAGAGGCATTCAACAATGAGAGGGGGGATGGTGAGATGGAGAGGAATGGAGACGAAACAAAGTCTTAAATGTGTTTATAGTCATCCTAGACGACGTCGTTTAGGTGTTATTTGTAGCACCGTTTGTTTTAATTTAATTTCATAAATTAATTTTAAATTAAATCATAATAATTAATATATCTATATTAAACCATAAATTTATATTATTTAAATAAAATATTTAATGTTGATAAATATTTAAAATTTCAAAATTCTAATACTATATAATTTTTTTAAATTCTAATTTAGTTAAATTTTTAACATTAAAAATTTTAAATCTAATATATCTATATTCAAAGTTCAAAAATATTTAAACTTTTGAAATTCTAATATTAGTTAAATTTTTATGTTAAATTTTTAATTCTAATATATCTATATTAATGTTCAAAAATATTTAAAATTTTAAAATTCCAATATTAGTTAAATTTTTTATGTTAAAAAATTTTAATTTCAATAAAATAAAAAGTAAATTATAAAAAATTACAATTAGACATTTCGCAACATGCGGGTTGAGCACGTTGCTAAATCCGATAGTTTTTAGCAACGTGCAAAAATGCACGTTACAAAATATAATTTTTTGCAACATGCATTATATGCGTGTTGCTAAAAAAGAAATTTAGAAACTTTTCATAACACACAAGAAATGCATGTTGCGGAATGCATCATTCAGCAACATGCATCAGTGCGCGTTGCGAAAAAACATGTTGTCGTATCCAACTTTTCTTGTAGTGGGATAGACTAGATTGGCCTGTGAGTGAGAAGTGGAGCTGTGATTAGAGGCAAACATAGAGCAAAGCATAGGTGCATGTGAGTGATAGGGATAGCCAATCGACTTTAAAAGCCACCTCAAGTGGCTTTAGCAAAAACAAGGTTTTTTTGTAGTGTGGTTGAGTGTTAGTTGAACGGCAGTGAGGATGATGTTGAATGATGGCAAGGATGTTGGGATGAGAGAGGGAGTAGTGTTGATCGAGTGTTTGAATGATAAGTTTGGGGACTCAGAAAAATTTTGGGTTTGTTTTATTATGGTTTAAATGCACCGTTCCATATTGCATATTTTAATAAAAAAAATTTATTTGACCAAAAAATGCTTTGTTTTTATTTTAATTAATAAAATATTAATTTCAAATTTGGTCAAACATGGTCAATAATAAATTTCTGTCACAAAGTTTTTGATAGAGTTAATTTCTATCACTATTCTATCATAAATTCTTGATAGACAAAAAATATGTCATATGTACATCATTAATTTTCTGATAGATCATAATTCTATCATAACTTTGTCATCTTTTTATGATATAATGATGTTTACTATAAAGTGTCAGTCATCTATTCTCATTTTTCTTGTAGTGATTTGCTGGCAAATACGACCCCTACGGAAGCGAGCAATTTCCTTCTCAATCTATTCTGCTCGGTAGCAGTCCTCTCTCGATTGTTCTTAACTGAGATCATTTGCCTTTTTATGTTGAATAGCTACCTCCTTCTTAGCTTCAAACAAGTTAGCTTTCATTTTGCCCATCTGTTCTTTCATCTCTGCTATCTTCCTCTTTGTTTCAGTTAAATTGTCAAGGTAGACTTGATGTTTCTCCTTCCAATCAGAAACTTCAAAAGTGAGATGATTAACCTCTTTTAAAAGATTGGTATTAGTAGACTCTCCTTGAGCTAGAGGTCCTCTCACCTACAAAAAGAAAGACATAGAGAGAAAAAAAGATGTGGCATGTCTTTTAAAAGGTTAAATAAAAAAAAAGTTGGTAGAGCCCAACCTGAAATATAATGCCGACCTCGAAGACAATTGCATCAAAATATGTAAGTTTTACACTCTAAAAAAAGGTTAGTGGGCGTGAAACGTGCAGCACTTTGAGATAACTCATGAAGGTAGTCTCCGACTATAGAGCCACTTTGAAAACTTGCACTATCAAGGGTAAAGTGCCTAGGGAGCTGAGAGGTAGAGGGCAACTTACTTGCAATAGGCTTTGAGACAGTCACTTTGGTAATAGGCCTAATTGAGGTAGACTTATCACATGCAGACTTCCCTACAGGAGTTTCTTTATGATTACAGGCTTTCCTCTTCAAAAGTCTAACAGTTGGAGGACTTTCACTCCGTTTCTTCTTGGAAGGGCCAGGCCTATCATTTGCAAAGGGTCTAAGAGGCATCCTAGCTTCAACCTGGGCAAGTTGCTTTTTGTTGGGATGTAAAGGAAATAGACTTGTACAAAAATAAAATTGATAAGAAAGAGAACATATGCCTAAATAAAGAAAGGAAGATCAGAAAGAAATCATCAAGGTTACCTCCTAAGGGTATTGGAGGTGACAAGCCAAGGCGGATTAGTTGCTCCTTATCAATGAGATAATTTATGTTCTTTGAACTGATAGGCAGCTTAAGTACCTAATAAAAATATGATTAGGATTTTTATAATAAAAATATGGATGGGATCATTATAATAAACTAATGGGGTACCATAAAAACCAAAACACCTCTTAATCCTTAAGTGCTCGCCCTTTGGACAGGTACCCTTTTAAAATTTTCAACAGCCACTATACCAAAATTGTTTAAATTTTCATTCTTTCAAATGGGAGGGAATGCCAAAAAGGCGATTAGGGGTCATCCATCTTTCCTCGTTGGGATATGTAATAATAACCTGTCTTCTCTCCGTTCTATGGGTAAATGGCAAAAATATACTTAACATGGTTGGCGGTAGGATCACCCAAACCTGTGCTTCTAAACAAACTTTGAAATGTTATTAGAAGTCTCTACTTTTTGGCTAACAACTGGGTAGGGGTAATACCTATAGCGTCGAGCACCCGTCGAACGTAATTATCAAAGGGCACCTAGAGACTAGCTCTTAGTAATTTCAAGCTTAATCCAATGACATCTTGTGGTGGCTGATAGGTGTCTATTTATGTATCATTTTCATATCGATTCATCTCTGTTTCTTTGCTATAATCTTTGGTATTTTTATGTTTTTGTGTGGTTTTGATGTTTGTAGGAGTTTTGGAGGAACTTGCACCAAAGTGAAGTAAAACCCTTCATTTTCACCTCTGCTAGTCAACCATCTTCTCGGATTTAATTGTATTGATATACAATGAACCGGATAACATGTTATATACCGTTGGAAAGCTCTCGAAGTCTATTTTCTAGAGAAATTTACGGTTCATAAATCCATTCAGTGTACCGAAAGTTATAATCAAAACAGTGTGAGAAGTGTAGAAATGTAATTCCACAAATCACTGTAGCATGTATAATACGGGACACTGTAGCAGGTTACTGTAGCAGAGTATATAAACACATTTTAGGGTTTTATTTGAATAACTTGAAGTGGGGAGAACGTGTGGGAGGCTTCAACTCTGGATTTCTCTCATCTCCTGGAGTTCTTGAAGGAGAAAAAAGGCTTGGAAAGAGGAAGAACTACAATCTTAAGAGATTTTCATCAAATTTGCTAAGTTTTCCCTTTCCCTTTCATTTTCTGGAATGTCTCCATATTGTATTGTATTTGTATTGTGTCTGAATATGTGTAACTAAATCTGAATTGGTTGAGAGTGATTTCAAAGCCTTTGATATGGTTTTTGTGAGTTGATTATGCAAGATATTGTTCTCCAGTTCTCTAATTGAAGTTGCTTGTATTCTCCCATATTTAATGCTTATGATTGCTTGCTGATTGTATTTGGGTGGCCAACTGAATATAATTTGGATGTCGTCTATTGCTAAACTAGAAATCTTGATCCGTAATTGTCTTGAATTTCTAATCATTAGTAGCAAAATTGTGATCAGAGATTACAATTGGAGAATATAACCTAAGTTAAATAATCCGAGCTTGTGTGTTTATTGCTTAGATCAACCTATCTTTCTTATCCTAATGCATCCATTGAATTAAACTTAGAGAGCTTGTTCTAGGTTGTTTAATGGATAGAGATTAAATAAAGAGCTTGTTTTATTTAACAACAAAGTAAGGAAAGATTGGGATAACAGAGCTTGTTGTTATCTATAGTTGATAATTTCAATGGTGTAATTGGATGACAATTCTTTGATTTATTCGCAAATCCATATCTTGTAGTAGAGAATGATCCCTTAGCCAAATTTCTATCATTGATTAATTCTCACTTCAATTAAGTTTGCATTGTGTTATTATTTATTTGCATTAATATTTCATCTAGTTAATCAATCAATAAAACCCCCCATTTATTCTGTTTTCGCTTTCGAATAACAAATTTAATTAGAATCAATCCTCGTGGGAATGATATCTTACTTTTCACTTTATTACTTGTGCGACTAGTATACTTGCTAGTTTCGAACGCATCAAGTTTTTGGCGTCGTTGCCGGGGATTGATTTTCTAATCGATTTGTTATTTTGTTTTCATTGTTGATTCGTATTTTTTTTGTTTTTCTTTTCTGATTGTTTGTGTTTAGGAGACATGGCAGTAAACTTTCAACAATTCAGTAGCCGATTTGAGCCACAATTACATTGGAGTGTAAATGAGGTAAGCACTCAGAACATTGAACAACAACTTTCTGAGCTAACTTCTCTTGTAGAAAACATGGCTGTAGGAGATATGCAGAAATCTTATGCATGTGGGGTATATTCTACCATGAAGAATCCAATCGACATGTATCCAACTTTACAAGAAGAATATATGGAACGAGCCAATGCCATGGGTGGATTTCCAGGACAACCAAGGCAATGGTATGATCCCTTCTCTAATACTTACAATGCCGGATGGGGAGATCACATTAATTTTAGTTACTGGAATCATCAACTGATCGCCCCAAATAGCATACCAAATTGGCTGCAAGGTTTCAATCAACCTAGAGTGCAGCAACCATTTCAAATGCAACCACCACCAATGCCACATCCAGCACCACAACCAGCTTCACAAAACTCAGGTATGTCACTCTAGGATATTGTTAATGTACTTGCCACTAACACAATGCAATTCCAGCAGGAAACTGGGGCAAGTATCCAAAACCTGGCAAATCAAATGGGACAATTGGCTACTAGCATGAGCAAATTTGAGGGCCAAGGCTCAGAAAAATATCTTCTCAAATAGTGATCAATTCAAGAGAGAATGCTTGTGTGATAACTTTGCAAAATGGAGAGCAATTAGATGTCCTGCCAAAGAAATCACAAACTGATGAAGAAGATGACACCACTTCCACCATGAACAAGACATCATCCTCTAAGGTAAGTCTTGAAACTGCTATTCCTTCTTATGTTACTCCTCCACCTTTTCCTAGCAGATTGGTAAAATTGAAGAAGGAGGAACAAGAATAAGAAATCCTGGAAACTTCTCACAAAATCGAGGTAAATATACCACTTCTGGATGCTATCGAGTAAGTACCTCGTTATATAAAATGTCTCAAGGAGTTATGCACCAGCAAGAGAAAGTTAAAAGGAAATGAAAAAGTAAGTGTGGGGGAAAATGTTTCAGCTATTCTACAAAGAAAAATTCCTCCGATCCAGGTACGGTCACCATTCCATGCACCATTGGTAAAACCAAGTTTGAAAGAGTTATGTTAGATTTAGGAGCATCTATTAATGTCATGCTATATTCTATTTATGCTTCTTTAAATCTTGGACCTTTTGCGAAAATTGGTATTACCATTCAACTTGCTGATCATTTTAATGCATATCCCAAAAGAGTTGTGGAAGATGTGCTTGTGCAGGTGAATCAATTGGTTTTCCTAGCAAACTTCTATGTCCTTGAAATAGAGGATGAGACATCTCCTAATCCAACACCATTCTTTTAGGGAGACCATTCTCGAAAACTGCTAGAACCAAGATTGATGTTCATGATGGCACTCTCACCATAGAGTTTGATGGCAAGGTTATCCGTTTCAATATTTTTGAGGCAATGAGGTACCCTAGTAACTTACATTCTGTTTTTGCAGTTGACGTTATTGATTCTTTGCCACAATAATGTTTTGAGTTAACTCGCAAGAATGGATTAGATGTAGCTATTAGTGAGCACATAGGGACAGAAAATTCTAAGGAATCAAGAATTTTTATATAAGTGTCCAAAGAAATGGAGGAATCTATGGCATGCTTAGATGAGACTATAGCTATAACCATAAACAGGTATGATGTTTCGTACATTGAATTGCCTTTATCTAATGAGAAACTTTTTCCTTCTGTGATGGAAGCCAATACCTTGGAGCTTAAGCCACTTGCAGATTATTTGAAGCATGTGTTCTTGGGTGACAAAGATCTTTTGCCAATTACAATAGAAATGGGCCTTGCACCACTAAAAGAAGAGAAACGCGTTCGAGTACTTAGAGATCACAAAATAGCTATTGGGTGGATGATTGCTGACATCCAAGGCCTAACCATATGCATGGACCGTATCTTGTTAGAAGAAGGATCCAAGACCATTAGTGAAGCACAGCGGAGATTGGACCCTCCTATGATGGAACCAACGTCGGGCTGAGGACGTTAAACCAAGTGCTTATTGGAAGACAACCCGATGTTTTTGCAAAATAAATAAAAAAAAGAAAAGAAAAATAAAATAAGGTAATAATGATCGATTTTTGCGTCTCGAGGAGATTCCTTTCGTAGGCCATCAAATTGATCAGGTTTTATCTCTCTTTGCCATCTATCTTATTTATTTTATATTTTTTTATTTGTTTTTTACTTTTGTTTGCTATTGTGTTGTTATCTCTTTTATGTGTCTTTAGTTTCGTTTCTGCTGTTTTCTTTTCCTTCCTTTTGTTTAATTTGATTATTTCGTACTTCGAATTTATTTGTGCAACAGCTTGAGGAAACATCCAAACGGGAGCTGAAGTCATTGCTCGAAGGTTTGAAACGTGCATTTCTTGGAGAAAAACAAACTCAATCGCATTATCGGTAATAGCTCTCCTTTTCTCCTCTTCAATGGATGCCGATATCTTTATGTAAAACCTTCGTAAATATTTCCCTTCACTTCCTCAAAATGCTGTGTATAAAATTTATAAAGTGCGGATGACTAGACTTTGGGCGTTGGTGCTCCTAAATGTGCCTACGGATATCCGATGGCTTATCGAAGCCAAGGTAAGATTGTCCGGTGAGCCAGATATTAATCTCGCAAAATAAATGCCTGGTCTAGGAAAGAGCTACTACGCCAAGAGGCGAAGAGCAAAAGGTTACAAGTATGTTATAAATGTGCTAGATGGAATTGTAACCAGACTTGTCGTTCATTAGGTTTTGTGTCCAGGAATAGAGAAGATAAACTTTCATTTATTAAGAATGGTTTGAGTAATGAGTCGCTGGATAATGTTTTGTTAACTCTCGAGTCACATTCTTGTGGACTTGTTCAGCGTGAATTGCTTAATCTATGGACACAATTTCGTGATGAATTGCAGTGTTATAGTCTAGGGAATCTGACTAAAAACGACCCTGTTTGCCAGTTTATAAGAAAACTGGATGGGAAGCAAATCCCCGACTCATAGAAGGCGTTTCAACCGTTACTGGACGTAAAACCAGAGGAAGATGTGAGCCACAATCACAACTACTTGTATATTTGAATGTGTGTTGTTGTTGTAGAATTTTTTTTCTTGTTTCGTTTGATCTGATTATCAATGTTGTTTTTGTGTTGTTGTTGTTTGTTGATTTTGTTTGTTTTAATTTCAAGTTTTCTTTTTGACAAAACCATATGACTACCCTATGGCATAAGTACACGTGGGAGACAAGTGTGGAGGTATTGTCAAACTCCACCGAAAGTGTATCTCTATTTTTTATGCTTCACGTGGGAGACAAGTGTGGGGGTTTTGTCAACCCCCGCCGAAAGTGTATCTCCATTTTCCATGCTTAACGTGGGAGACAAGTGTGTAGGTTTTGTCAAACCTCGCCGAAAGCATATCTCATTTTTTCAAATTTTGGGGCGATAAATCTGCATCGAGCAACCCCCACCGAAATTATGTCCCCATGTGTCAAATTTGAGAGTTTTACATGTGTATATATCCATGCTGCATATTTTGAAATATCATTTCATAACCTGTCTTGCACTTGAATCACATAATACTAACGTGCATCATTGTCTTACACAAGTTTAGAGCACTTGTAGAAATGGAGAAAACACCAATTCGACGATTCCAAAATATTTGCGTATTTTGTGATCACAATTTGGTAAAGATGGAGAGTTTACAACAGCAGCTCTTGATCTTGGTAGGACATTAGCTGCGAGGGGTATTCATTTGATTTATGGAAGGGGTAGTCTTGGGTTAATGGGGTGTGTGTCGACAGCTGCATCCTTAGGAGGAAGCAAAGTTCTCGGCATTATCCCTAAACCATTAGCTGTACGAGATATCGTAGGCAACACCATAGGGGAAGAGTTACAGGTTTCTAGAATGCATGAGCGTATTGCACATATGGTCATTAAATCTGATGCATTTATAGCTTTGCCCAGTGGTTATGATACATTAGAGGAGATATTTCAAATCACCTCTTGGGCACAGCTAAACATCCATCGAAAACCAATTGGTTTGTTAAATGTCAATGATTTTTTTGATGGTTTGTTGTCCTTTCTTGATTAAGCAGTAGAAAAAAACCTTATCTCACCATCGGCGAGGCAAATCCTAGTTACAGCTTCAACTGCAGGGGAGTTAATTGATAAACTACAAGAATTCGTCTATTCACCTGATCCAACAACGACTTGGATAGATTGGTTTGGAGAAGGCAATAAAAAGCGTAGAGTGGATTTAACGCTCCATCTGTAATCTCTATCTATTGGTTTGCTTCGTTTTTGTTTACTTTCTTTTTAGTGTGTTTATTTGAGATTTTTCATGTCATTTCTTTTGAGTTTTTTTCAGGTTATTTCTTTCACCCCAGGTAATATTTTCTAATCATGGCTTTTAGAGTGATGGCTTAAAAAGTTCAATTCCTCTTGAAACGCATTCTGGATCTCTTCAATCCATAATGGCTGAATAAGGAGGCTAAATTCTAAACTTTTTAGACCTATTCTAACTGACTTGTTTTTGTTTGCTGGCTTGTTGGACTTTGTTATTTTATGAGTAAGTTTAGTTTTGTGTAATTTAGAGTTGTTGTATGTTTTTGTCTTTATCAGTTTCGATTCGAAAAAAAAAACATTGTGGAAAAACCTGAGAATGGCAGAATATGGGGTTTTCTTAACTCTTGAAACGCATTCTCTCTCAATAAATCTGTAGTTTGTTTATTTCCTGTTGTTTGAAGTGTCTTGTTTCTTGTTTTGTTCTTTCATAATAAAGGTATATAGGCTGGAAACCTTAAGTCTGCAGGCTACTGGTCCTAAGAATTATTGAAATATACAATCTTGACTCAGGTGTAACAACGCCACGTACCTTTTTTCTTGCATTTTGTGTGTCGATGATAAGATAATGATTGAATTAAGAATAACTCTTGGAAAATGATAAATGATGCATGGATCTGTGTGCTTGAAATGTATATTGGTTTTTGCTTTACCTTGATTCCTTGCACAAGATTGAGTACCGAGCCATTATCACTGAATTATTTGTTTACTTAGAGAAGGTTTATGCAATTTAAGTGTTTCTTCAGATTTCAATGAATTCTAGAACCTGTTTGATGGTCACTCGAGGCGAAATCATAGACTGTGCAATATTGGGAAAATGATTTAGGCCATCTTTGGACCGTTTGAGCCTTAATAGCCAACCTTGATTGAAATTAATCCCTAGTTACCCCTTTGAGCCTTTGTAAGCCTTTTTTTGGTTAACTCACTAAAAAGATTTCCTAACCCCAAATGAATTTTTTTTTCCAAACAGTTTGTCCCTTACCTATGAGCATGTAGATCATTCACGATGACATTTTGAATTATGTTCCGGTTTTGGGAAGTTAGAGGAGGTTGGATTGTGCCATGAGCAATGCAAGTGAGTTTTATTATGTTTGTAAAAAAAAAAGAGAGAAAAAAAAACAATCTGTACTTATCTTCCATATACTTAAATATTGAGGATAATGTGTTGTTTAAGTGTGGGGGAGGGGAATTGCAGTTAAAAAAAAAAGAAGAAGAAAAAGATATCTATACCCTTGGGTGTTTTTAAAAAGAATGAAATAACAAAGTGTGGGGGTGTAGTTTCTTTTGTTTTCTAAAAAAAAAGACAAAAAGAAAAATAAAAAAAAGAAAAAAAAGAAGATTGAGTGTTCTAAATAAGTTTAGGGGAGTAACCTGATGAATTGAAATAAAGTTGTGCTCTAGGGTTGAGCTCTGCATAATCTTGAATGATTTATGTGTTTGTGGGTGATTTGAGTCAAATTATTATCCTTTATCATACCTTCAACCAAGCCAAACGTTACAAGCTTAATAAAGTCCTACTTGATCCTTGGTGTTGTGCATGTCTACATTAGTGGAGAGTGACTTGAAAAGCAGGCCTATGGAATTCATTTATATACACATCTTCAATATTAAATATGATTCATTTTTATGCATAAACTCATCCGGGTTACAAGTGATTAGCTGAGAATGGCTCTACACACACACACTTGAGGAATTGAAATGAAGCGAAACTAATCTTTAAGATAAAATTCTTGATCAAGTGCATTATTTTAAAGTTTTCCTTGGGTTATAATTAAGTACAATCTTTGAGGCCTATTTGCAAGTTGAAGCATTTGTGTGTTTTAATTTTTCTTTGATTCTGTTTCGGTTTAGTTTTGTTTCATATCATTTTAGTTGCTCGAGGACTACCAAAGTCTAAGTGTGGGGGAATTTGATAGGTTGTCTATTTATGTATTACTTTTATATCAATTCGTCCATGTTTCTTTGCTATATTCCGTGGTATTTTTATGTTTTTGTGTGTTTTGATGTTTGTAGGAGTTTTGGAGCAACTTGCATAAAAATGGAGTAAAACCCTTCATTTTCATCTCTGCTAGTCAACCATCTTCTCGGATTTAATTGTATTGATATACAATGAACCCGATGACATATTATATACCGTTGGAAAGTCTCGAAGTCTATTTTTTGGAGAAATTTACGGTTTATAAATCCATTCAGTGTACCAAAAGTTGTAATCAAAACAGTGTGAGAAGTATATAAAAGTAATTCCACAAATCACTGTAGCATGTATAATACGGGACACTGTAGCAGGTTACTGTAGCAGAGTATTTAAACCCATTTTAGGGTTTTATTTTCATAACTTGAAGAGGGGAAAACGTGGGAGGAGGCTGCATTTCTGGATTTCTCTCATCCCTTGGAGTTCTTGAAGGAGAAAGAAGGTTTTGAAAGAGGAGGAACTACAATTCCAAGAAGATTCATCTACAAAGAAGATTTTCAAAGAATTTGCTAAGTTCTTTCTTTCCTTTTCAATTCTGGAATTTCTTTGTATTGTATTTGTTATTCTGATTGAATATGTGTAACTAAATCTGAATTGGTTGAGGGTGATTTCAAAGCCTTTGATATGGTTTTTGTGAGTTGATTATGCAAGATATTGTTCTCCAATTCTCTAATTGAAGTTGCTTGTATTCTCCCATATTTAATGCTTATGATTGCTTGCTGATTGTATTTGGATGGCCAACTGAATATAATTTGGATGTCGTCTATTGCTAGACTAGAAATTTTGATCCGTAATTGTCTTGAATTTCTAATCATTAGTAGCAAAATTGCGATCAGAGATTGCAATTAGAGAATATAACCTAAGTTAAATAATCCGAGCTTGTGTGGTTATTGCTTAGATCAACCTATCTTTCTTATCGTAATGCTTCCATTGAATTAAACTTAGAGAGCTTGTTCTAGGTTGTTTAATGGTTAGAGATTAAATAAAGAGCTTTTTTTATTTAACAACAAAGTAAGGAAAGATTGGGATAACAGAGCTTGTTGTTATCTACGGTTTATAATTTCAATGGTGTAATTGGATGACAATTCTATGATTTATTCGCAAATCCATATCTTGTGGTAGAGAATGATCCCTTAGCCAAATTTATGTCATTGATTAATTCTCACTTCAATTAAGTTTGCATTGTGTTATTCTTTATTTGCATTAATATTTCATCTAGTTAATCAATCAAAACCCCCCATTTATTCTGTTTTTGCTTTCGAATAACAAATTTAATTAGAATCAATCCTCGTGGGAACGATATCTTACTTATCACTTTACTACTTGTGCGACTAGTATACTTGCTAGTTTCGAACGCATCAGTGGCTTGCTCCATCGGTCACTTTTCTTGGAAGAAATAAAGTGATTGAATCTCGGATAAGGAAATGGGCTCTATATTTTTCAATTGGTCACTGTGCAGCTGATTATCAATATGGTCAGCCTCCCACCATGTTCAACCTCGGGATCACTGTCTAAACTAGCAGAAAATGACCAATCACACTCTCTCTCAGTGTATATCGCATTGTGATTGACAAAATTATGCCCTAGCTCATGATCTTGACTAAAAAAAGCTTGATAAAACTTGTTAAGCTCCTTACGGTTATTCACAGGATCCTTGTTCCTTGACTGATTTTGATGACTGGATTCCCCTTATAGCACTGTAACAGTATTAAATCTAGCCATCTGCATAATTAAAGAGGAATCGTCAGTCATCAGATCAACGCTACTAAGGAAGGGCGGAAATAAGAGAAAGGAAATGTCGAAGGACTATGTTGAAAACTTTTTAAAATAGCCCTTGAAGAACTTTTTCCACCCTTGAAAAATATCAAGCTACTCCTTGACCAAAAAAAGAAAAATTACACGAGTAGTGTATTTTGTAAGTCTTTGAAGTTTTCATATTAAACCCATAAAGAGTTTCCTTTAAACTCACAAGGTTTTAGATTCAGGCAAAACACCCTTACAATTTGAATTATAGAGAATAAGTGGGTGGACGCATGTGCTTGCCAAAGCACACCCAGGTGAGCAGAGCTCGCCTCTCGCAGTGGCAGCTCTACCCTTATGAGGTTACCCTTTGCGAGCTCGCCTTTTGCCACTTGCCTCTTGCGAGCTCGACTCTTGTCGCTTAAGCACTCGCCCCCGCTGCTTGCCCTTTATGAGCTCGCCCTTCCCTTATTACACGCTCATCGCTTGCCATCTGGCCCTCACATCTCACTGCTTTGCCCAATTGTCTTTCTTCTTACCTTCCTAAAGTAGTGCTCTCCTCTAGTTCTTTCGCAATCGGCTAAATAAAGAGGCCACTGTTTCAATAGCCTCTCCAGCCATTGATCACTTATCTACCTTCTATCACGTTCCTAAATGCACCTATGCACCACTATGACCAATTCTAACTCCATACAGCCATTAAAGCATAACAACTAACTCTAGTTCTCCAGCTTCATGTGTTTAAATCCTTTAATTTTCATATATGACTACATATTTCTTTGTTCCATTTCTAGCCTGGTTGGTGTGTTCATTGGTCTATGCAGGGTCGATGTTACGATTGATATGGTCAAACGAGTAATAAGTGCCTCTACTTCCACCATGCAAGTCACTTTCGTATGCAAACACGATACCCTCTTACAAGTTTCAGCTAGCAAGGTCATTATATTCCATATTTATCATTAAGGGTGCTTAAACGGTCAACAATGTGACATGTTGGCATATTTATATGCATACGCTATTTTGCATGTTCTACCTATTTGCGAATACCTAGCATTAATAGAGAAAACTATAAGTTGGTTCCTCTTGCATGAGTGCATGTGATGCGTTCGAAACTAGCAAGTATACTAGTCGCACAAGTAATAAAGTGATAAGTAAGATATCGTTCCCACGAGGATTGATTCTAATTGAATTTGTTATTTCCAGCAACAATTAACCAAATGGGGGGGGGGGGTTTGTTGGTTGATTAACTAGATGAAAAACATAATACGACGGTAATTAATGAATAACACAATGCAAACTTAATTGAACATCGGAAGTAATCAATGACAGAAAATCTTCAAGGGATCAATTCTCCACCACCAGGATATGAATTTGCGAATTAATTGTAGAATTATCATCCAATTACACCATTGAAATTATCAACCGTAGATAACAACAAGCTCTGTTTATCCCAATCTTTCCTTACTTTGTTGTTAAACAAAACAGGCTCTTTATTTAATCTCTATCCATTAAACAACCTAGACAAGCTCTCTAAATTTAATTCAATAGATGCATTATTGAAAAAGAAAGACGAAGGGTTGAGGTCTTAAGCAATAAACACCCAGCTCGGATTATTTAAACTGTAGTTATTTCTCCAGATTGCAATCTCTATCACAATTTTGCTACTAATGATTAGCAAATTCAGACAATGTACTGATCAAGATTTCTTAATCGTAGCAATAGACAATATCCAGATTATATTCAGTTGGCCACCAAATACAATCAGCAAGCAATCATAAGCATTAAACATGTGAAAATATAAGCAACTTCAATTAGAGAATTGGATAACAATTCCTTGCACAATCAATTCATAAAAACCATATCAAGGGCTTTGAATTCACCCTCAACCAATTCAGATTTGGTTACACATATTCAGACAGAATACAAATACAATACAAGTATTGGATACATTCCAGAGAAATGAAAGGGAAAAGTGGAAAAATTCAGCAAATTTGTGAAATCTTTTTAGGATTTGTAGTTCTGTCCTTCTTTCCCAGGCCTTAATCTCTCCTTCAAGAACTCCAGAGATGAGAGAAATCCAAGATGCAGCCTCCTCCACGTTCTCCCCTCTCTTCAAGTTATCAAAATAAAACCCTAGATGTGTTTTAAAATACTCTGCTAACGATAGCAGTGACTGCTGACATCCCCGCCGGGTATATACATGCTACAGTTGGCTTTGTGGAATTATATCTATACATCTCACACTGTTTTGATTTCAACTTTTGGTACACTGAATGGATTTATAAACCGTAAATTTCTCCAGAAAATAGACTTCGAGAGCTTTCCAACGGTATATAAGATGTCATCGGGTTTATTGTATATCAATACAATTAAATTCGAGAAGATCACTGACTAGCAGAGGTGAAAATGAAGGGTTTTAGCTCCATTTTTGTGCAGTTGCTCCAGAAACTCCTACAACATCAAAAAACACCAAAAACATAAAATACCAAGGACTAGTAGCCCGTGAACATGGACGAATTGATATAAAAGTAATACGTAAATAGACACCTATCAAATTCCCCCACACTTAGACTTTGCTATTCCTCGAGCAACTAAAATGATACGAAACAAAACTAAACCGAAACAGAATCAAAGAAAAATTAAAACACACAAATGCTTCAACTTGCAAATAGGCCTCAAGGATTGTACTTAATTATAACCCAAGGAAAACTTCAAAATAATGCACTTGATCAAGAATTTTATCTCAAAGATTAGTTTCGCTTCACTTCAATTCCTCAAGTTGTGTGTGTGTAGAGCAATTCTCACCTAATCACTTGTAACCCGGATGAGTTTATGCATAAAAATGAATCATATTTAA